>CAWUFW010020883.1:0-137493 GCA_963921515.1 Calotriton arnoldi
GATTAGGCGCGGGCAGAGACCTCCGCTCCGCCCGCGGAGTGTGCAGAGATTTGCCTTCTCCGTGTTCCGCGGAGAAGGCAAGTCTCCGCACACTCTGCAGCGTAGCGGAGTTGGCCAGCCCCCTCCTCCACCCCCCCGATATTAACAATGAATTTTAGTACTTAAAAATAAATTAAAACCCATTTACCTGTACTGCGGCATCCCCGGGCTGCCCTCCTCCTCTTCGTCGTGGTTTCTTCTAATCCTTGCAAAAACTGCGCATGCGCGTGCGTCCGCACATGCGCATTTCTTGTGCGAAATGCACATGCTCAGTTTTCGCTTGGATTAGAAGAAACGGCGACGAAGAGGAGGAGGGCAGCCCGGGGACGCCGCAGTACAGGTAAGTGGGTTTTAATTTATTTTTCAGTAGTAAAATTCATTGTTAATATAGGGGGGGTGGAGGGCCACGCGGAGGGCCACGGAGTTTGTTCGTACCTCCGTGGCCCTCCACGTAGCCCCCCTACACCCACTACGCCCAGGTTTACACTGGATGTAACATTTGGATCTATACAGAGTTGGCTGACATGTGAGGGATGCGGTGGTCATGTGGCTCCATGCATTTTGAGAAGGATGACAGGGTGCATGCACTGACTACCTACCTGTTAGGTAACACAGTGGAGGGAAATGGCTGCCACATGGTTCTGGGTGGGGGGAGTGTTCCATCCTGCTCAGGGGTGAAACAAGAGAGCATGAGATGGCTACCTACCTGTAAGTTTGTGGAGAGCAATGAAATGGCTGCCACATGGTTCTGGGTGTGGGGAGTGTTCTATCCTGCTCAGCTGTGGGACAAGGGTGCCTGGTGGGAGTTGTAGTGCTGGCTGCCTATCCACAAACCCCCCTCCCTGTTGAGATGGCAACCTACATGTCAGTTTGTGGAGAGCAATGAAATGGCTGCCACATGGTTCTGGGTGGGGGAAGTGTTCCATCCTGCTCAGCTGTGGGACAAGGGTGCCTGGTGGGAGTTGTAGTGCTGGCTGCCCGTACACATGCCCCCATGGAAATATTGCTAGCTACCTTTGAGGTGATTCAGAGGAAGGAAATGGTAGATATGTGAGACATGTGTTGGGAAGAGTGTGTTGTACATAAGTGCATTTAGGTCTAGGAAGTGTAGCTTTCTAGTTGTGCAAGACAGTACATGGCAGTGTGATGGGAGACATTTGTTGGTACTTACCAGCCTCCACTCCCCCTGCTATTCCTGTGAGACTCTCTGGATGCAGTTTTGCAAGCTCCTTCTCCTCCCATTCAGTGAATGTTAGTGGTGGAATGGGAGGGACACCACCAGTCCTCTGGGCCGCCTCATGGTTCCTGTTGGCACTGTATTTCTCCCTGGTCTTGAGGTCATGCCACCTCTTCTGAATGTCACGCAGTGTGTGCAGGGTGGTCCCTACTGCATTGACTTTGTTGACTATCCTTTCCCACATTTGATTCTTACTGACTTCTGGTTTCTGTTGGACCATGCTTCCAAACAAATGTGGTTCAACTCTGATTATCTCATCTACCATCACTGACAACTCATTGTCTGTGAATTTTGGTATTTTTTTCTGTGCCATGGTGTGTGATGTGCAAATGGGTGACAAGTGCAGGTGGGAAGGTGGTGGTGGTGATGTGTGAGGTGTGTGTTGGTGTTGTTGGTGTGGGTGGTTGTGATGGTGTGATGTGTGTTGATTTGCCTCTCCTTTCTGCTGTGGTGTTTGGCCCTTCACTTCTGGAGTTGTGCAAAGGGTGCTGGCCAGGGAAGGGGTTGGGTTTATACTCAGCTATGTGGGTGTGTCCAAAGGGGGTATTCATGTCAGGTATGTTCTCTGTGTTGATCTGGGATTTGTATTTTTTTTATGCCATGGGGGTGTGTCATTGGGGTGTGTCAAATGTTTTTGAAGGCAGCGGAAAACAATCAGACACACTTGGTGGCCTTGTTGTGTGGTTGCATTCGACCGCCATTCATCTTTTCGCGTGACCGCAGCGGTCTGAACGCAATGATCCTTCTGCCAGCTCTGCCATTCATCTTTTCGGTCGACCGCAGCGGTCTGAACGCAATGATCCTTCCGCCAGCTCTGCCATTCATCTTTTCGCGCGACCGCGGCGGTCGGAAAAGACTGATCGTTCCGCTTGCTCTGCCATCGTATATTTATTTCACTTGCGGTCATTCCACTTGTGGATCGGCGTTTTTGGTGCTTTCTGCAGCATTTCCATCCGTCGCGGTTTGATTTTCTGGTTTTCCGGACGTTGCGGGCGGAGTTTTGTGGAATCCGACCGCCGCGGTCAGATTTTTCAGTCATTGCATCGTAATGTGACCGCCGGTTTTGCCGCAGAACATGCAGGCGTTTTTTTTCCGCAACCAAGGGTAAGATAGCTACACATCCAAACATGTTGTCTCAGTCACATTTGAACTATATTTCACGAAACACCACCAATACAAAGTCAAATATATCCTTTTGCAAGGGAGATCACCTCCTGAAATCCACAATGTTGGGCATTGAAGCACAACTACTGTTGTACATTGGTGTCAGCTGTGTAGATGTAACAATGTATTTGATGTGCACAACACACATCTCTAAATGCACACTAACATGATGCTCACTGCTGTTCACTGCCAGTTGATGTCTCTGACACTCACATTGCAGCATATGTCACAAGGACACATCTTATTTGTTAATGAAGTGCAAATAAGACCCATGTAACAATGTAGTCACATAGACAATGCACAATAGCATGAGAATGGGAATTTAAAGCAAGCCCTTCATAGGTTGTGACATGTCACACACCAACATCTCCACAAGTGCCTGACAGGCCTTCATTGATCCAAGGCATGATAGTGTCTTCTGTAGATGAGGAAGTCAGTGGCCTCCATTAGGACAGCTAATGTGTGAGAATACCTAGGGTGTGGTATATGACATCCCTACATTGTGCTGACTGATGACATTGAGGACACATCAATGTGCCACAAATTCACTCACTGATTAAAAGCATTAGCCACAACTTCACCATGCATTGATGCTCATGGACACACCTCCACAATGCACACATACTGAGGACTGACAGTCTGAGTAATATTTGCTCCTTATTATCTTTCAAATTACTGTACAACACCTCTGTCACATCACAATTTGACATACCCACTGATCACATCCAACCATGTAAAGCCATAGTGCCAAAACAATTTCACAATAGCCAGGTTCAACTACATTGCATTTAAATCCCAGAGTCTAACCATCCCAGTCATGTTGCCATGTGCACAAATGGCAAATGCAAATCAGCCAATGCATCACTGCAATCATCACCATCTACCCCATCAACACTTGTGTGCACTTGCTGTCACTGTGGCAGGAAATTACATCATGTTATGCCATGCTGCTGATATCAGGATAATATGTTTTGCAATGGTGCTGTCATCTCTATCATTGGGAAAAAAGGACCCATGGGACAGGTGGGACCTCTACCAACTCACTGCTCCCTGAGTCCACATCTGTGCATGTCTCTAGAGACTTACACATCATCACATGAGCACACTATTGTAGTAGCCACACAGCACACACAAGCCTGACAAGTGTACTGGGCTGCACACTTCACACAAAGAATGTTCCTGTGTAGGAAGGTCTCAGTTCAGACAACATTCACAAAATGTGAGATGAAAACATGGCAAGATGATTTGCTATGACAACGTTCATGGATTTTCCACATGAGAAACAAAATGTTGTACAAATGCAGAACCTCTGCACTCAACACTGAGGCTACTTAGAAGCCATTGCATCACACTAAAGACATCACAGAGGTCCGCACTTGCTCAGGGCTGAGAATCATGCAGTCACTCATACGCAAAGTCACACTTTGCATAATACCCACCCCCAACTTGCTGCTGTTGGGCCCTCAAGCATCCATCCAGCTCTGGCTGTGTCACTTCCAGGATGTGGGCCATTAGTGGTGTCATGCTCCTGCGCACCAATCTGCCACTTCGAGGGACCAGCCCCAGCGTCATCTCAGCGATGTTTTTGCTGATGCGGCAGATGTCATCCCACCTCTTGTGGCAGTGTATATGTCGTCGGTTTGAGACACCCAGGGAGCGCACCTTGCGGGCAATGGCCCTCCATATGGCCTTACACTGATGGACCTTGAGCTGCAGGCATGGGAGAAAGGAAGAGGAAGTTTTTGTAACACTGTGTTGTGTACCACTGTGTGACAGTACAGGAGCATGAAAATACATAGCACACTAATACATCAAGGGAGAGCAGAGCCCATACACCATGTCACATAGTACACTTGGATCAACCCATATCATTGCAATGTATACATCCATGATGATGGACCCACTACATGCCCATCTCATACACATGCAGAGTGCCAGCACAGAAACCAATGTGAAAATGGGCCTCATCTGTGATGCACTATGTGAGTGAGCATGATATACGATACACTGGAAATGATGTGTAGTGGTCAGGCTCACTGTGTCTTACACTACACACCCCTTAATGTCCTTGGCCATTGCATAGCTACATGTGTCATGGTGGTCACATTTAGGTCCCTGATCTTACATTCTCACACTCTTGTCACAAGGTGTAGTCCTGTCTTGTGTACTCCTCAGGCCTATGATATCTCATTAAGAAATAGGATGGTGGACAACACATATGTTTATCTAAGTCCTTTTAGTGATGGGTCTTTGTAACATTGTGGAGTTTCTGGGCAGGCCAGAGGGTTTTACACTGAGGATAAACGTGGTCCATCACAGAAATCACATGCATGTACAATGAGAATGGTGAAACAGTGCATACACATGCGAGACTCTACAGATCATGGAATCAATAGAAGGATGACATGTCCACCTTACATTTAGCAGATGTGTCAGAGGTGATTTACCGCCAATAGTGATAGATCCAGGCATTGTACTCCTGTGCAGAATGGACACATCTCCATAGGGTGATTTTGAAAGCAGAACACGCATTGTTCAGTAGCCTCTGGCCAATCTACATTTGAAATGTCACAAATGAGCCTATGAACATTTAATGAACTATGACATTACATGACACAGGGAATATGTGTTCAGAGCTCGGTTGTCTCAAATCAGCAGTGTAACTGTATAACTGCTAAACCACAGTATGTCCTTTACATCATTAAATGCAGTCAGGGATCTGTGGAAATAAGGCTATACACCCCATTGACGTGAAGTCAGCATGCTAGGCAGTGTCTCACACATTCACATTACCGAGTCTCAGAACAACATTTGTGTTTTTTGGCTTCAAATGAGCTGCACCAGTGTCTATGTTGCCATCCTCCCCACATACTCAAGTGCAATAAGTTCTAGGTCATGTATGGACCATGCTGTTGGCAAAATATTGATGCATGAACATTGGCTTGCACTCACAGGCACATACTATTGTACAGTAACATCATGTGAGCATTCTGAGCACTCTCAAACATTTACTCATACACTTACCAGTACCGCTGGAGCACCATAAAGCCTTCCATACTGGGCAAGGACCTCGTTTACCAGGACCTCCAGCTCCTCTGTGGTGAAGGTACGGGCCCTGATGTTCCCTGTTCGAGCCATGACTGGGTCCAGAGTAGAGGTTCAGCAGCAGTTGGTGGTGATTAATGACAGGCAGCAGTGTCTGAATGCAAGTGACATGTGTGGCTCTCTCACAGACATTTATAGGCCCCTAGGGTTGTTTCAGTGGTACTCTGCTGTTGCAATTGGTCAGCCTGCTTTGCATCTTTCAATTGTATCCAATGCCTGTGACCCCAGTGGCCGAGCACGCCTACAGCGAGTTTCAAAATTGTATTGCACTACCGGGATGGTGGTTCCCATTGGCTGAAATGACATTGGCATAGGCGGTGTCACACCGCGAGGGCCAGGTGGTCTCCACCGCAATCCGGCATCTTCCAATTGTATCCAATGACCATGACCGCAGTGGCGGAGCACGCCTACCGCAAGTTTCAAAATTGTATTGCACTACCGCGATGACGGTTCCCATTGGCTGCAATGACATTGGCATAGACTGGGGCCAGGTGGTCTCTACCGCAATCCGGCATCTTCCAATTGTATCCAATGATCGTGACCGCGATGGCTGTTCCCATTGGCTGCAATGACATTGGCATAGGCGGTGTCACACCGCGGGGGCCAGGTGGTCTCTACCGCAATACGGCATCTTCTAATTGTATCCAATGACTGTGACCGCAGTGGCGGAGCACGCCTACCGCACCTCTGGACACATTGTGCTATTGCATTGCCACTTGGCAAATTTCATCACTGATTCTGATTTGCAAGTAGTTAGTATGTACATACTGACCACATGAATGACTACATGAGATCAAGGTGTCTGTGCATGTGACTTGTGCATTAAGCTGTTGTTACAGTCCTGTCAATGTTGGAGCTGTGTTAGTCATTATGTAAGATGTTTGCCACATCTCATCTGTGAATTACATTTACATGTGTCCTCTTTCAGAATACGTAGGAGACGACCAAATGTACATCAGCCTTTCCCAGTGCTGGGGAACATGGAGGATGAGGACATCATAAGGAAATTCTGTATGAATCGCCTTACCCTTCAAGAGCTATGTGCTCAGTTGGAGCCCCATTTGAGGCCTCACAGAACCTATCCGACAGCTTTGACGCCAACGGTAAAGGTGATGGCCGCACTGCATTTCTTTGCCACTGATTCGTTTCAGTACATGGTGGCCATTGCCGGTGGGATGTCTCAACCTATGTTCAGCATGGTGCTGCGTGATGTCTTGTCCGCATTATTGACCCACAAGGACCGCTACATTCACTTTCCAAGGAGACATGAATTGGCAGATGTGAAGGGTGAATTTTATGACCTTGGACACATACCTAATGTTGTTGCAGCCATTGACTGCACACATGTTGGACTTGTCCCACCACAGGCACGTGAGCACATCTACCGTAACAGGAAGCATTACCATTCCATTAATGTGCAAGTCATTTGCCAAGCGGATATGATTATCTCCCATGTATGTGCCAAATTTCCAGGTTCTGCACATGACTCCTACATACTGCGTAACAGCATCATCCCACAATTGATGGAAAATCTGCATCCGGAGCGTGCGTGGCTTGTCGGTGAGTGCGCTGAGTCAAGTAGAGTGCTGTATGTGTGACATGCTGTTCTCGTCAACTGTTTGTGTTACAAACTTGGTCTGTGTATCTCACACCTAGGTGACTCTGCGTATCCCAACTGGCCTTGGTTGCTGAGCCCACTGAGGAAACCAAGGATCCCGGGGGAAGTCCTCTACAATGATGCACATGGGAGGACACGTCGTGTAGTGGAGCGTGCTTTTGGGCTTCTGAAGGCTAGATTTCGGTGTCTGCACAAAAGCGGTGGTGCACTACTTTACTCCCCACAAAAGGTGTGTCAGATCATAGTTGCATGCTGCATGCTCCACAACCTGGCCTTGCACAAAGAGATCCCCCTGATCCTGGACGATGATGACCAGCAGATGCCCCCCTCTGCAAATCCACACATGCCCAGTGACGATGATAGTGGAGAAGAGGAAGGTGTTGACCTGCGTCAACAGCTCATCGACAACTACTTCCCTTGAGTGTAAGTAACATTGAACAGCAATGAAATTGTATGTTGGCTTTGCTGTTAGTGGCAAAGCATAGATGAGGTGTTTGGATGCTGGCTGTTGTTGGCTCACTGCTAATGGCTGATGTGTGTGGCACAGTGTATTGTTTTCCACTTACCTCATGTCTATGTTGTTGGTCATTGTTATGTGTGATGAGTCTTGTACGGTATTGACTAGTGGTGTGTTTTTGCTGTGATGGCATCGCCTGACAACTAAATTTCATCCTCTTGTGTCTTTCTAGGTACCTTCACCCCATCAATGCCTTGCCACAATCAGAGTTTGTGGTACATTGGAATCAGAGTTGACATTGTACATACTGTGATAAACATGGAACTGACACAAAGGCATGGGTGTGTAAATAGTGTTTATTTTCAATTAGATTGAGTTAAAATTAAAGTGGATGTAAGGAAATTTGTGCATAGTGAGTGTATGAGTTGTCAGTGATGGTAAGGGAGACCAATAGAGTAGTCCCCACATTAATAGAATCACACAGTCCAACAAAATCCTGCCATAAACATGGCAAGTGGGATTGGATAATCAACAAAGTCAATGTCCAGGGCAACACATGTGCCATCATGGCTGGCTCAGCGACTTGGCTTTGGTTGGTGCTTTGCCACGTGATCCTCCCATGGTGTTTCTCGGACCGCCCTTCTTGCGTTTGGCAGGGGGAGCCTCTGCTGCAGGCTCAGAGGTGTCTGAGGAGTCATTGTCTTGCAACTCACCCATCTCTGTGGCCGCTGCTGAGGTGGTGTGTGTTTCAGCAGGCTGGCCACTGGAGGGGGGTTGAGCCGTCATTTGAGCAGCATGTATGTCCCTCAGAGCACCCACAAGCTGGCCCATGAGATCCACAAGTTGTCCCATTCGTGTGTCCATGGACCTCTGCAGCAGGCGGAGCTCACGCAGTTCTTCAACAACCTGGCCCATCTGTCCCTGGTTCTGTTGGTATGCACCAAGGACTCTTGCAACGGTGGCCAGGGCTTCTGTCTCGGTGTCCTCATGTGATTGTTCCCCAGTTGTCCTCCCACCTGCCCTGCTGACACGGACCTGTGGCATTGGAAGTCAACGCATCTGCACACTCTCTCTGGCATCCTTGGCTTGTGTGGTGGTGTTGCTAACCACTGAGCCAGGGACAGTGTTGCAGGCAGCAGTGGTGATGGTGGAGGTAGCTGCAGCAGAGGTCGTTGTAGCAGGGGTCAGCGCTGTGGTTGTCGCTGGTGTGTTGATTGTGGCGGTGGGGACAATGAGGCCCTGAGATGGAGTGCCCCCTGGCAGTCCTGAGGGGCCAGGTTGTTGCTCCTCATCCAAGCAACATAGAGAATCAGAATCAGAGAGTTAACGTTCCGGGAGGGGAAACTGGCTCTGCTGATTGGTGGTGTTTTCAGCAGCTGTTGCTTGGGGATCTCCTGTTGAACAGAGGTTAGATTATCAGTTAAGTGCACTCCACAAGCTTGGTGTCAGACTTTTGGATGTAACATTTGATACGCCAAACATTTTACATTGCAATCATTTGGTAAAGCTGAAAGATTATGAGCATCATGACATGATGTTGAGGTACATACATTACTTGTCATTAGTGTGACATGTACATTACAACCATGTGACACGAGATAGTGTGTTTACAAGGACATGTCATCATCTACCAACTTGGTGCACATCAACTTTGGTTTATGCGCGGATTTTGTTTACTCTTCAGAGAATCTGTTTCAGCTATGCAAATACTAGACATTTTAATTATTTAAATGTCCTTTCATATCATGTACTTTTGTTTGTTTGTCAGATTGACCATGCATGTTTTGTGTTCATGTGGGCCTTCATGCTCTGAAACCATGGCACTTACACATTGCATTCTGTGCTGTGCATGATTGGGCCCTGAATTTACTTCACATGTGACTTGGTGAGTCAAAGTGTAATTTCTGTGACAGTTACATGCGCTTAGCTGTCTGCACACTGGATTAGGCGCGGGCGGAGACCTCCGCTCCTCTTGCGGAGTGTGCGGAGATTTGCCTTCTCCGTGTTCCACGGAGAACACGGAGAAGGCAAGTCTCCGCACACTCTGCAGCGTAGCGGAGTTGGCCAGCCCCCTCCTCCACCCCCCTATATTAACAATGAATTTTAGTACTTAAAAATAAATTTAAACCCATTTACCTGTACTGCGGTGTCCTTGGGCTGCCCTCCTCTTCTTCGTCGTGGTTTCTTCTAATCCTTGCGAAAACTGCGCATGCGCGCACTTTAGCGCATGCGCATTTCTTGTGAGAAATGCACATGCCTAGTTTTCGCTTGGATTAGAAGAAATGGCGACGAAGAGGAGGAGGGCAGCCCGGGGACGCCACAGGGTGGGTTTTAATTTATTTTTCAGTAGTAAAATTCATTGTTAATATAGGGGGGGTGGAGGTGGGTGGCGTAGCGGGGCTACGCGGAGGGCCACGTGCAGGGCCACGGAGTTTGTTCGTACCTCCGTGGCCCTCCACGTAGCCCCCCTACACCCACTACGCCCAGGGTTACACTGGATGTAACATTTGGATCTATACAGAGTTGGCTGACATGTGAGGGATGCGGTGGTCATGTGGCTCCATGCATTTTGAGAAGGATGACAGGGTGCATGCACTGACTACCTACCTGTTAGGTAACACAGTGGAGGGAAATGGCTGCCACATGGTTCTGGGTGAGGGGAGTGTTCCATCCTGCTCAGGGGTGAAACAAGAGAGCATGAGATGGCTACCTACCTGTAAGTTTGTGGAGAGCAATGAAATGGCTGCCACATGGTTCTGGGTGGGGGAAGTGTTCCATCCTGCTCAGCTGTGGGACAAGGGTGCCTGGTGGGAGTTGTAGTGCTGGCTGCCTGTACACATGCCCCCATGGAAATATTGCTAGCTACCTTTGAGGTGATTCAGAGGAAGGAAATGGTAGATATGTGAGACATGTTTTGGGAAGAGTGTGTTGTACGTAACTGCATTTAGGTCTAGGAAGTGTAGCTTTCTAGTTGTGCAAGACAGTACATGGCAGTGTGATGGGAGACATTTGTTGGTACTTACCAGCCTCCACTCCCCCGGCTATTCCTGTGAGACTCTCTGGATGCAGTATGACAAGCTCCTTCTCCTCCCATTCAGTGAATGTTAGTGGTGGAATGGGAGGGCCACCACCAGTCCTCTGGGCCGCCTCATGGTTCCTGTTGGCACTGTATTTCTCCCTGGTCTTGAGGTCATGCCACCTCTTCTGAATGTCATGCAGTGTGTGCAGGGTGGTCCCTACTGCATTGACTTTGTTGACTATCCTTTCCCACATTTGAATTTTTCTGACTGCTTGTGTCTGTTGGACCATGCTTCCAAACAAATGTGGTTCTACTCTGATTATCTCATCTACCATCACTGACAACTCATTGTCTGTGAATTTTGGCATTTTTTTCTGTGCCATGGTGTGTGATGTGCAAATGGGTGACAAATGCAGGTGGGAAGGTGGTGGTGGTGATGTGTGAGGTGTGTGTTGGTGTTGTTGGTGTGGGTGGTTTTGATGGTGTGATGTGTGTTGATTTGCCTCTCCTTTCTGCTGTGGTGTTTGGCCCTTCACTTCTGGAGTTGTGCAAAGGATGCTGGCCAGGGAAGGGGTTGGGTTTATACTCAGCTATGTGGGTGTGTCCAATGGCGGTATTCATGTCAGGTGTGTTCTCTGTGTTGACCTGGGATTTGTATTTTTTTAATGCCATGGGGGTGTGTCATTGGGGTGTGTCAAATGTTTTTGAAGGCAGCGGAAAACAATCAGACACACTTGGTGGCCTTGTTGTGTGGTTGCATTCGACCGCCATTCATCTTTTCGCGCGACCGCAGCGGTCTGAACGCAATGATCCTTCTGCCAGCTCTGCCATTCATCTTTTCGCGTGACCGCAGCGGTCTGAACGCAATGATCCTTCCGCCAGCTCTGCCATTCATCTTTTCTCGCGACTGCGGCGGTCGGAAAAGACTGATCGTTCCGCTTGCTCCGCCATCTTATAATTATTTCACTTGCGGTTATTCTGCTTGTGGATCGATGTTTTTGCTGCTTTCCGCAGCATTTCCATCCGCCGCGGTTTGATTTTCTGGTTTTTCGGACGTTGCGGGCGGAGTTTTGTGGAATCCGACCGCCGCGGTCAGATTTTTCAGTCATTGCATCGTAATGTGACCGCCGGTTTTGCCGCAGAACATTCAGGCGTTTTTATTCCGCAACCACGGCGGTCAGAGGGCTTTTCCGTCCGCCATCGTAATGACCCCCAAAGTTTTTTGCAATTGTATCGTATATTTGGAATTGTTATAAGATATAAAGAGTCTATCAAATTTTACAATCTGTTATTCCAAATCTTTAATTTTAGAGTTGAAAGATGTGTTTTCATGAGCCATAAGAGAAATGGTTACACCTCTAATATATACTTTAATCGCATCCCATTGAGTTACCATAGACGTAGAACCTTCTGGATTAAAAGTAAAATAATCCTGAATAGAAGATAACAGTTTTGGCTTAGTATTTTCATTGAGGACAATATGAGTATTCCTACGCTGTCTGGATTGAGTAGGTTGAGTGGAGCTTAGTTGTAAAACAACAGAAATAAGTGCATGATCAGAAATAGCTATATTATGAATAATTGGTATAGAAATTGGGTGAATTAATTGCCGGAAAATTAATAAATAATCTAAACTTGAATGAGAATTATGAGGATTCATCAAAAATGTAAAAAATGTCTCTGTTGGGTGATGTAATCACCAAATGTCAACCAACTAAGGCCCTCATTATGATGTCAGGCAGAAAGCCATCCAGCAGCTCGTCGGAGGCTTTCCGCCCGACATCATAGGTTTCCTTCCGACTTCCGTATTATGATACTGGTGATCGAAGGGAAACCCATTGGAGGAATTCCACTCCACTTCTCACAGGCTCACGGAGCCTGTCGAGGTGGCAGGCAGAATTTTAATCCTAAAATGGCAGCGGAGACAGCCTCAGCTCCACCGTCAGGATTACAATATCGCTTTCCGCCTGCCCTTTCATGGCGGTCCGCACCGCCATGAAAAGGTAGGTAGAAAATTACTTTGGGGACCCCTAGCAGGGCCCCCTTCTCCCTTGGTCCTCCACTATGGGGCCTGGGGGGCACATGTGTCGCCCCCTAAACATCCCTGAACCATGTGGCAGGTGTCTGCCACAGGGTGCAGGGATGTTTGAAAACATCAATTTTTCTATTGCAGCTTGTACTGCGGCCCTTTCCGGTGGCCGCACAAGCTGCAATAGAAAAATTGATGTTTCTGACCACCCATAGGGCAGTCGCATCCTAATACTGCGGGTGGAAATGCTGACTAATAGTCGGGCAGATTCCATCCCACTACGGTGTCGGTTAGAGGACATTGTAATAGGGCGCTTAGTTGTTTTAAAAAAAGATTTTAAAGTAAAAAAAGCTTTAGGTGGACGATATTTTGTTTGTGATAAACTATCTAATAAAGGATCACATATTAGATTAAAGTCTCCTCCTAGTAAAAAGAGACCAAAAATTAGGATCATCATTTGTCTTACTATATACATTAATTACATAAATAAGTGTGCTATCAATTTTAATTTTAACAATAATGTAATGACCTTCTGTATCTGAACATTTGCTCAGTATTTGAAAATGCAATCATTTTGTAAAAATGATAGACACACCATTATTTCTATTAGATGCAACAGCTACAACAGTACTAACCCACTTTTTCTGCATGAAAGCTAAAACTGTATCATCAATATGTGTTTCTTGTAAGAAATAAATATGGGCTTTGTGACTTGCTAAGTAATCTAAACTTTTTATACGTTTAAACATTTAACAGTCAAAGAAACTATTTTAATATTATTTATATTGGCCATATTTTAAGAGGAAAGTAAAGAGAAAAGATAAAGAATAAAGATAAACATGTAGTAGAACAAAACGTAGCTCTAGATAAAAAGGACAGGAATAAAAGGAAGGACAAACATAAATAAGACAACATGAAAACATAAATAATACTGCTGAATCACATACACACATAAGCAAGAATGACGTTCCCAGAAAACGTCCTCATAGCTAATCTTAGAAGAAAGGCAAGTTATAAGGAAAAGTTATTCCAGAAGAATCAAGTATCAGTCCCATTTGTTTCCATGGACGATGGAGATTGTTGTTCTAAGAAAACACAAAGCTCCTCTGGACGTTGAAAGGATTTAGAGACACCGTCTTTCCAGATTCGCATTGTAGATGGGTCAAAGAGACCATATTTGAAACCGAAACTTCGTAGACGTGGTCTCAGCTCAGCAAATTCTTTGCGAATTTTAGGTTTCCTTAGCAAAGTCTTGCAGAATATAAATTTTATTACCATTAACCAATAAAGATGGAATTTTTCTGTCTGCCTTCCTGATCATCACTAAATGGTTATGGCACAAAACTTTAAAAATCATTTGTCGCGGTATTTCATGATGCGGGTTGCGGTGAGAAGGAATTTTATGAGCCTTGTCAACTTGAAATTTTTCTGAAAATTTTAAATGTAAAAGACCAGGCAGTAACTTTTCTAAATATTACCTGCAGTCATATCCGTCTACCTCTTCCAGTAAATTAAAGATACGTCAATTGTATTGATGATTACGATTTTCTAAATCTAACAGCAACTTGCTCATTGGTAAAAATGTTGCTGTCATAGGTGTGAGGCTGTCAATTTTGGATTCATTATCTTGAATTTTAATTGCTTTCTCAGAAACTCACATAGGAAGGCTAGCCATGTCCTTGCAGATATTTTTAATGTCTGGCGCAATAGAATCTGTATTTAAACCCAAAGCCTGCAATTCCTCCAACAATGTAGATGATTAAGGCTCATTAGCATCAACAACTTTAGATTTTACAGGTGGAGAAGAAATAGTTTGTTTATGCTTGTTATTTCCAGTAAGAAATGTTTTCCTTCCATTGTGGCTTAATTAATTATAAATTTAAATATATTGGAATCAGGTTCAATTGAAATTAGAAATAAAGAAGCATAAATATTTGAGAGTCACCAATGTTGGATGTGCAGCATCAAAAACCAGCTGTGGGAGTGGTTTAGGCCTCAGCCGCACCCTTTCCTGAAGTAAACCTCCGCCTTCCTGACAGGAACAGCCGCACAGCTGGAGCATCAATCTGGGGATAACCAGCAGAGGAGAAAGAGGCACAAAAACTGCTCAGAATGCCTCAAAAAATGTACCAAATTAAAGTGCTGAAGTTGTCAAGCTAATTTGTGGGCAGAAAGTAAGTAAATAAAAAGCCCAAATCGTTAAAACAGTCTAATTAGAGTGTCAGAGGGAGGCAGCCATCTTGATTTGTGCGCTCACGCGACTCTGGCTTTTTTAATTTTGAATGAACATTTCTCCCTCATTGTTTAGAAAAAATTAACACCTTTGCACCAGTTGATTACCCCTACATTTACAAGAAGAACTGGAAAAAAAAACACACTCAAACCCTTAAAGACTTGCAAAAGGAAATGATTCCAACTGCACACTTGAAAACAAGAGATAACAACCGTAACCTAGTGATACAAATATTTTCTAGCCAGTCATATATATCATGTGCAATGAAGTGCAGACTACACAAATTATATACATATTATATTTATATTCAGCAATAGAAGAGCATTTCACTCAGCTACAGAAAACTTTCACAGCACTTCAGGCAACAATCATTAACAACAGCTCCACAAGCAAGGAAATTAATTCAGATTTTCCACAGTTTGGTGGGTAGAAAATCATGATTTTATTAAAGACACGGAGGCTGATATTATGCATATCTCATTAATTGCCAACTCACAGCAGCAACTACACAACAATATAAAGAACATAGAATAGGAATCTTTAGGTGTTCCAATGGTTACTTAGTTCCCTGTGTGGCAGCCATCTTCCTTTTT
The DNA here is from genome assembly GCA_963921515.1 of Calotriton arnoldi. Classification (NCBI taxonomy): domain Eukaryota; kingdom Metazoa; phylum Chordata; class Amphibia; order Caudata; family Salamandridae; genus Calotriton; species Calotriton arnoldi. The sequence continues at coordinate 15,495 of CAWUFW010020883.1, forward strand.
TTGCTGCGAACAACTTCAATAATTAGAATGCTTAGAAAACCAATAATCCAACATGTAACTTGTAGAATGTCAGTTCCTCCAAATATTCCTCTTTTTCCTTCCAATTGCTTCTTGTAATCTCCTCCTGGAAAGAAAATCATAAATACATTAAAGGGCGGGAAATCAAAGTGAGGGATAATATCAGCCTCCGTGTCTTTTATAAAATCATGATTTTCTACCCACCAAACTGTTGAAAATCTGAATTTTATGGTAAGGCACAGAGGCCAATATTATGCACGTTTAAAGCCTTGCCATAATATTCCTAACTGAAGAATCCACAGGTTTAAAGTAGTATTTCTTAAACACTGAATCCGATGACCAAATGGCTGCAGCCAAAATCCCGGTTAGCTCCCCCTAGCAAGAGTGCTTTTGAAGCCATTGCCCCTCTCGTAGAATGAGCCCCAAATTTTGTTAAATCTATTCCTGCTCTCCCCATAACTTCTGTGATCCAACGAGTTAGAGTAGGGGTGGACACAGCCTTATGAGGGCTCTTAAAAGAGATTTTTAACTGAGCATTTGAACAGTCTCTGAGGCTTTCAGTTCTTCTTTCATACTCACGTAAGCATCTCACTACACACAACTTTCTGCATTCATCTAGATTTGGATTAAATATTGTCCTCGACATAGTTTTAGTTCTCCTTGTGACATAGCAGCATACCCCTTCCGGCACGAACCTACACCCCCAAAATATCAAGAGCTCTGACGTCTGATACTCTTCTAAAGGATACCAGACACAAGAGCATAAAACTTAAATGAAAGTTCCTTAAGATTCAAGAATTCATTCTCCGTCCAACTTGCTTGTTCTCTAAGAACAAGATCCACATCCCACAAGGACGAATATCTAGGTCCCAGAGGTGCCTTCATCCTTATACTTCTTAAAAGTCTTTTCACAATATCATGCTGACACAAAGGTAAGGTATCTACCAACTCATGTCCTGCCAAAATTGCAGACCTACCAACATTTACCATATTATATAACCTACCCTCGAGGAAGATCTCCGTCAAAAAATTCACCACTTCTAACAAAGGTGCTGATACAGGATCCAAACTCCTCAAAGTACACCAGCGAAGCCATCTTCCCCAGGCCACCCTGTATGCCTTTGATGTTCCTGGAGCCCATGACTCCTTGATACGTTTTGAAGCCTCCAACAATAGTCCTGATAATTGTCTGATTGTAGAATGGATAGTTTAAACCCTATTTCTTTTTTTGCCCATATAAACTCACGAATAACTTTATCCAACTCCTTGAAATATGAGATTGGTATTTTTAGATGAAGATTTAAAAACAAAAATGCCAAGAAGGGAAGTATTGACATTTTAACGAGGGAAACTCAGCCCACTGATGACAGAGGTAATAAAGTCCCTCTTTCTAAAAGCCTTTTTACCTTAGTAAGGGTATTTCCATAATTTGGTTGAAACAATTGGGAGAAGTCAGCTGTAACGCATAATCCAAATATCTTATAGGTCATAATGGCTAAAATTTTAACCCTTCTGAGAGTGGAACCTCTGAAGAATTGAACAAGAGAAGCTCCGTTTTGGCCTTGTTAACTTTATATCATCCCAGAGCTGTAAACGCCTGTATTTTCCCCAACTCAGCCTGGATGTTTACCTTATCTGCCTTTGAATATAAAATCATATCATCGGCAAACAGCTTGATTTTTGCCATCCCCATTAGAGGGGCCAGGATTAATGTATTAGAGCGGATTTTAACCCCAAGTGGCTCAATAAAAAGAGAGAATAAGAGGGGGGACAGGGTGCAACCCTGTCTGGTGCCACGCCTAATCATCACCTCTCCCACCTGTTCCGCATTAATAATTATCTTTGCAACTACCCCCTTATAAATTCCTTTTAACATCTCTATCAAGCGGCCTGGGAAACCAAACTTCCCTAAGATAAAAAAGAGGGCCTGCCAATCCGCAAGGTTGAATGCCTTTTTCGCATCCATCATTAAAATAGCCGCTTTATCCTTATTAACCAAAAAATAATCAATCGCCTGTATCAAAAAGAAGGTATTAGCTGCCATTGATCTGCCAGGCAGGAAAACTGTTTGGTCCGCGTGTATCACCTTTTGTGTGCAGCCCGAGATCCTATTCGCCCAGATTTTCATAAAAAGCTTATAATCTAGGTTTAATAAACTTATTGGGCGATAGGAGCTCGGGTCGTTTGGGTCCTTATATTTTTTTCAAAATGGTAATCACCACTGACTCCTTAAATCTATCAGAAATGGGAGTCCCTTCCAAGATTTGATTGTACAAGGACATTAAAAATATAGAAAGCTTGTCTAAGAACATCTTACTTACTTCCATCGAAATACCGTCATTACCACTTGCCTTAGCGCTAGCCATCCCTTTTACAGTTTCGATCAATTCTGAAAGTTCAATCGGTTTATTCAAGGCCACGCTATCAGCCCTAGTGATTTTAGGTAACTGTACATCGGCAAAGTAGTTCTCGAGAACCCCTAGGGGCTACTATCTGGGCCTCAGCATAAATTTGCTTAAAATGGGTTACAAATATTTCAGCAATCCTGTCTTTATCCCCTACCGGACTTGCGGTGTTGGGGGTCCCTTATTTGTGAGATTAATTGCCTACTCTGTTGTGTTTTGGTAGACCATGCTAAAAATGTACCTACCAGTTGGCTTTCTTCATAAACTTTCTGCTGAAATGCCTTACTCCCAGAGATCTCTTCTAAGATAAAAAAATATTTTAATTGCTCTATTGCTCTCAATAATTCCTGTTGTAACACCTTCTCATCGAGGTCTCTTAGGGGCATGGAGTTAAGATCTGCCCTAGCCTGGTCTACAGCCTTTTTTAGTGATTTAATCTTCTGTTGCCTCTGCTTATATGTGTTAGCTTTATATGCAATCACCTGCCTTCGAAAAGAGGCCTTAAAAGCTTCCCACACCATAAAACCTGGGGCTGTATTAATATTCTGTTTAAAAAAAACACTGTATAAATTCCCGGGTTTCTGTGATCTATACAGGATCCGAGATCAGCGCTTTATCAAAGTGCCACCTGGTGTTATTTCTTTGGGAGGCACGTAAGCGTACCACCAAGGAGATTATCAAATGGTCCGAAAAAGAGTTAGCAAAAATTTCGGATTCTCCTCTTACAAGTTGCTTACTTATCAGGAAAAAGTCAAGTCGTGAAGCTGTTTTAAACCTTGCAGAGTAACATGTAAATTGTTTAGAACCTAAGTGATCTGCCTGCCAAGGATCTATTAAGGTATAATGTTCTTTCATGATTTTTTATAATTTTGCAGTCTTTGTTATTAGTTGTTGTTTAGCCTTATTTGAGGTGTCTAATCCTAAATCTTGAATACATTTAAAATCCCCCCCATAACCCCATAACTATAGGGCCACTGGCATTTATTAGCATACCGTATATCTGTTTTAAGGCTTTGATATTATCAAAAATTGGCCCATACTAGATTTAAAAAATGAGACAACCCCCAGTGACTAAATCCTCAATCCAAATCCACCTTGCTTCATCATCCCGGATCACTTCTCTCACCTCCCAATCCAATGAAGATGAGAATAAAATTGGCTGAGGCAAAGTATGCTTGGGAATACTTCCTGGGGAGTGATAAATTGGGGGTATTAGATTTAAGATGTGTTTCCTGCAAACAAATCACCTGGGGGGAGAACAAGCCCAACCATTTTAACACTGCCCCCCTTTTACGAACATTTAGAAGGCCATTTACATTGCACGAAATTATCTTTAGTGATTGAGACATACTTCAAGATTAAACATAGCACAGTTACTCAATACGTGAATACTTGTTGCACTCTTTCCTTTGGAATTCGCCCTTTCATATAACCGTGCTTGTTGGAGTTGGCGCAAACCCCTTGCTACCATATAAACTGCAGCAAGCCCCTTGGCCCCTGCTCTTACTTCAATCTTGTATCTTAACCATTTCTGACCTGCTGTTTTTCTGTACCTTTTTTGATGCTTCACCCAACAACCCCTCGCACCCCTCATCCCCCACCACCCCAAACCCACCTGAAGAAGGGAGTGGCCCTTAACTCCCTTCCTCAGCCCTCCCAACAATCAAGGGCACCTTGTCCTGGCGCCTAACCACACGTCTATGCACCCTCCATCTCCGGGCTACTTAGCCCGCAACTTTTAGCAGCCCTAAAAAATTTGTTTAAAAAACCTCTGCAAAGTGCTAGCAGTATAAAGAGAAAAAGTGCTTGTGCTTCTTACCGACCAGAAATAGCCATCTGTACCTTCATCTATAAACTGAGTCTGGAACTCTGTTGAATAAATAAGCTGGGAACCCACTTTAAGAAAAATCCGGCAAAATTGTGTTTTATGAAGCACATTTTCAAAACCTTGTCCCAAATTCACAGAGCCTTAAAGAAAGCTCTTATGCACAGACTCCTGTCAAAAAAGTGCAACGTGCAAGTGCAAAACCTTATTTCAAAATCCTCTAGAAACCTGGAATTCAATCAGCTTAAGCCACCGATTAACCATAAAAAGAGATTAATGCCCTCTTTTCCACTTACAGCATAAAAAGATACTAATAAATGTTACAAAAAGGGAAAGAAAGTGCAAAGTGAAAATGAACACAGTGTATAGAGTGCAAAGTGCAAGGAATTAAACCTACTGATATTTACAAGAGATCATATATAAACCGGACTTAATATATCGAACTGTACTTCAAATTCATATAACTGTACTCCGTCCCACAACAGACTAGTCCACCCCACATTTTTCTACTTTCCGCTTGCTTGGGATGTCTGTTGTAGTATCACTTGAGCTTCTTCAAGAGTAGAGCAAAGATGGAACTGGCCTCTCCATTGGACTTTCAATTTGGACTGTTGAACAATGGAGGCCTGTGCTCCTGTGCTCTTAAATTGGCCAATCAGCCCCACAAATTCTCTCAGCTGACACGCTGCAAACACCGACACATCAGAGAACACTCTCACCCTGGCCCCGTCAGATAGAACGATATCCTTCTTTTGTATTGCCTTACTTAAAATGGCCTCTCTAATGGGAAAGTCAGAAAAATTCACAATCATCGTCCTTGGATACTCAGCCCCTGAAAGTTTCTGGAAAAGAACCCTATGGGCCCTCATTATAGTAAGGTCCTCCGGAGCGTTCTCAAGTATGTGTTCTCTGATCAGGGTTTCCATATACGACAAGGGATTAGACTGGCCATTGGCGCATTCATTGTCCTCCGGTATCCCTGTGAAGCGCAGAGTCGAACACCTCGCATAGTACTCCATTTCGTCCATCTTCAATTGTGCAGCCTGCAGCTTTTTCTGAAAACTTATGCATGATTTTGATGATCAGGCACTGTTCTATGTGGATGACATTTACCTAACAGATGAGGAACTTTCAACTCACTTGGCTAGAGCAGATCGCATAGTTTGGGGATTTCCTCACATTGGCAACAAATTTAATTTCAAGAAATCAAAAGCAGCCTACCTCAGTGTCCTGCTTCCAAGATACAAGTTCTCAAGTGAAGGCAGAAGCCTCACAACACATTTCCTCAAGAAATGTGTGCTTCTACAACCACAAAATACATTGAAGAAACTCCAATCAATATTGAGCTTTCTATACTTTGACACAATATACATTCCAGACTATGCAGAGCGGGTAAAACTGTTTTATGATTTGATTCATCCAGACTTTTCAAGTTCACATTGGACAACTAAACACACACAAATTCTATTTTCAGTGCAAACTGACATGCTAGCTTCAAAACATTTACACACACGTGCTAACACCACAAACCTGGTGATACGTATAACTGCGGGTGCATCAGTATACACCTATGTCACATTCAATGAAGGAGACACTGTACCAAAAGCATATAAATCGCATTTATACACAAGTTCAGAAATGCATTTTGTACCTACAGAAAAGATTCTGCTGGCGAGACAGACTGCTGTAGTAAGAGAAAGATCATTTGCTCAAGGAAAATGCATTATTGTCGTGACTCCGGTCCCAGCCTTAGAAGCTGTTTCAAAGGCTAGTGTTCTAAATGCAAAAGCTTTACATCTGGGATGGATACAGTGGACCAACTCTCTTACAGCAACAGTTGTAGATTACTTATTTGACTCTACACTACAGCACACGCATACCTGTAATATGAAAAACAATATCCTCTGCTTAATGAAGTAATGCCTCTAGATTAGTATGATTACATCATTTATACTCACGGTTCTGCCCAGCCTGCTAGAGGGACAAAGCGCCAATAGTCTGCAGCATGCGCAGCTGTGACGGGTAGACTGCATGATGGAGAATTCCATCCTCAAAAGACCTAAATGCAATCACTTGGTGATTGCACAGCACAGCTGGCAGAACTAAAATCTCAAATTCTGACACTTGGAAATACAGATCCCGGATTCCCCACACCTATAGAGTGTGATTCATTCTATTGTGTCCAGTCTTAAAATGAGTACTTACACTACTGGAGCCAGAGATTCCAGAGGTTACACACAATAAAGCACAAGATGCTTTGGGGACAAGTGGCCAAACTAAAAGCATGTTTGCCACTGACTCATGTGATACACACGTTGAGTAATCAGCGTGTAGAAATATATGTTGTAGGAAATTCCATGGCTGATGAAGCCACAAAAGCAACAACGCAGACTGCTGCAGTCACTGCAATTACTCGTTCTAACATGAGGATAGATGGAGACATCATGACAGCTATCAACGCTGCGTATGATGGCACCCACTTGCTGAAATTCTTTCCAACAAAATACTCCTATGAGTTAAGTATGCAAAACATACCATTTTGCTCGATTCACAGAGTGGGGGATTGAGTAATACCAAACTCAGATCGCAGGTTAGGGCACATGAGGGCACAGCCTCTGCTCACGCAGGGGTGGCGGCTACAATTTCACTATTGCAGCAATGCTATTGGTGGCAAGGTCTATACAAACAGCCCTAGGATTTTGTCATTAAATTCGACATCTGCCAGCAGATGAAGGTTTTCCACATAGCTCGTCCACCACTGATACCTCTATTGATCTCAGACAAGCCTCTGGCTTGTGTTTATTTGGACCACTGCAGCCCTTTACTTTCTGATGGGCCTTACAAATACATATTGGTAGCAGTGGATTCATGCTCTCGATTGCTATGGGTTTGGCCATGGATAACAACTGATGCCCGAACTGTTATCAAAGATCTGCAAGTCTTCATCGGGACATACGGAGTTGACACATTCCATTCGAATCAGGGTCCAGCGTTTGCCTCTAAGGCTTACAGAGACAATACGGAGAAATTGGGTGATTGTGCGGTACACCTCCCCTACCATTCTGAGGGAAACGCGGTAGTGGAGAGGAAGAACCATGACTTAAAGCAGTCTTTAACGGCTAGGGTATTAGGTACAGGTAGCAGTTGGGTTTACCACCTGTATGGAAATCAGAGAGCCCTCAAAAATCTGTTTGGAAAATCCCTAGGTGGTTGGACTCCCAATTAAATCTTGTTTGGGGTTAAGATGTGGGTTCCAGACATTGAGAGCCCCAATACAATGGCGGAAGAAACACCATTTGACATCAATGAACGTCTGGATGTTTTACAGGATCTGAACAACTTTCAATAAGCTCAGAGCAATGTTCAGCAGAAATGTTCCAACAATGTTCCAACACTGGTGTTGGGAAGGACTCACCCACAACTCCTGGTTGGATTCCAAAGATCAGGCATCTTGTCCGGGAGAAGATTGTGGACAAGAAGGAATCCTGGCTTTCCTACAAAGCACCTGTCCTGGTTGTTGAAGCTACCAGAACTGTATTTTTACTGCCCCTTGCTGGCTACAAAAACAAGAGGTTTGTGTCAATAGATCTCATCAAACCACATCATGTGGCTGGTTCTACGTAGTAGGCCAAGAGTGCTCTTGGTTAGTTACCTGCCTCTTTCTCACTACCTTACAGGAGGACCTGTTGGAAGCTTTCATCAGTGATGAAGTCACTGACAAAGATGGTATCTACTGTAACGTACCACCATTGGAGTCGATTCCTAGTTCTACACAGCCGCCAGAGCTGCCTGAAATAGATTGAACAGCCTCTGGCTATTTCATCGACTATGATGACTTCTCTTCGGACTCGTCTGACCCACCTCTACTGCCCAGAGGTAGACTGTGTGAACTTTTCATTTGCCTAAAAAAAGACATACTTTATCCCTCCTTGGATATATATTTGGATTACAATTACATAATTTTTCCTGCTCATCTGGATTAGATTTGTGACTGTCTTTTCTGCTTCTAAACTGACACTATATCCCAGATCGCTCTGCTGTTGAACTGGTGAACTTGGTTTTAACACACCATTCTTCATCACACAAAGTGCAAAGAGACCTTTCTCTTGAGAGCATTTCAGATTTTAATTCCCAGTTCCTTATGGAATTGTTTGGTATAAAGTATCATATGATATATTTGGACTGACTGAAACTCTTCAAATCCCATATGTATTTAAAATTTATTTTCATGATGCTATCACTGATAGTACTATCTTTGATGTTTGGGACATTGATACAGTACATAAAATGATGGATGATCTGCAGCATTCTACAATGTTTAATTCTGAAGAAATGTATGATGGTAGCTCCAATTATGATGACATTTTCTGAATTCATTATTATGGTTACCATTTTGTGCATAGAATAAGAACTCCACATGCGCTATTTAATTATACACAATGGGAATACTACCCTACACTACCAAGGGGTAGTTCAAAAGCATTTGCACTGAAGTTTGCATTTTTTTCCAGTCATTATTCAGTTGACACAAAGTCCTATTTTTATAAACAAACACCTTTAAGGGCCAAGAAAACTATGCTCACTGACAGCAAGCTAAGTTATTCTGCATCTTTCATTTCCCAGCTGTCTGTACAAGGGTTTGACTTTTGGAAGGACACTGTCGATTTGAAATCTATATGGGGAACTAGAGATTGGCAGGTTCAGGGGAACAATGCCTTATTTAGAGCATGCCTTAACCCGTTTGCTGCTTTGAACGTTCCGCGCCAGTGCGGAACGTTCTATTAAACGGGCGGGGCCGCGTCGGCCAACGGATGTGCGCAGCACTACCGAGGTAATGCTCGCGACGGCCGTTGGCCGACAGCAGCAGCAAACGGGTTAATCCACACCAAATTATTTTCTCAACAAATCTGGGCAGCAAACATCCGTCTTGGATTAGCAAAGATAAAGGATCTCAACAAACCAAATATTCCCACATTGCACATTTTGGAAATTGGCAGCACTACACAAACTACACAGAGGAAACATTAGACATCAATGTTTCACAATGAAACATACAATTCTTTATGAACCAATCAGGAGGGATGGTTAGTGTGGCTGTTAGACACTAACTGATGTCAGGCATGTTTTCTTGACAACACCACAGGGTTTACAGATTAACAGGCCCGACGCATATTACGTGCAGACAGAACACTCAGGGTGGTAACAACTTACAGCATTGGGAAGTTGTGTCTTTATTGGCTTAGACATTCCACGTTGTCTCAGGTGAAACAACACTTGTCCCTTATTTCTGATGACACGAGACTACAGGACTTTTTGCTAGGTCCTCGAAGAGCATGTCAAAAGCCCTTTCTGTATGCTATGTACAATGAAGTGTGGATGGTTTCACAGCAGGAAGCTGCTGAGAGACTGCGTGAAATTGACAAAGGCAAATTTAGAAAGGGCTCTCACAGTAGTTGACAATGGTATGACTACCTTATCTACCAGGATCTATTCTCTGTGTAATATTATGTCATCTGCAATCAACATCATAGAGAGTGACATGTCTTCTTTACAACATGGGCAGTCACAGCTTAGGACCATCATGTTGCTAAATTGGACTCTACAGACACTTTGTGCTAGTTGCATTCCATGGAAACACCTTAATGTCACTAGCTTGTTTTTATCTTAGAACCTTCTAAAACAACAAACCATAATTGGCCAAAAAGGACGCGGAATACACTATGTTACAGACAGAGAATTTAGAAAAAACCATTCACTGTTGCAGAATACCCTGCGCAGATTGGATAATCCACAGCTTTATTTCTCTGCCGATTTCGATGTTTCACTCCCAATACTGCTTACAACACCATCAAGTGGGCAGATATGAAGCGCTAGGAGAAGGGTATGTAAACGAGTCATGGATCTTACCTTTCAAATACCGATGTAGCAATGGTGCAACTGAGGTTTTTCTTAGCGGGACTGACTGCGAGAGTACCTTGGGACATTTCTTAGTTTGCAGGGAGGTTTCCCTCCATGGCAAATGTAATGCATCTAAAGCAAACTTGTTGTGTTATGTGAAGGGTGCTCCGGCTGCTGTGATCCATCCGGCTTTCAGATTACTCTCTAATGGGAGTTATTTGATGTTGAATGATCAGAGCTGCTGTGGGATGAAACCAAGAATTGCCTATCTGGTGACGGTTTATGCAGTCGTGACCTATTGTACGCAAGTACTGTTTCCAGCTGCCTGAACAGTTAGGGATGCGATGCTTTGGCCATCGATAAACCTTTTGAATGTGCACTTTGATGCTTTAAGCAGACTGAAAGCATTATTGTTCCAGATGGATGTGGGATTAACATCTTCAAGGAGTCGTTTGATATTCCAGTATCAAGGTTTTCAGCTGAGATACAATCGCTACTCCGCAATAATTTACCACATCGTTTTGGGGAGCTTGTGCACCACAATTTCTTTTTTGATAAACAGAATTTATTGACTTTCAGTCACAAAACATGACAAGAATTGACCAACTGACACACATGCGTCACAGTACAAAGGAAAAAGCAGGGACTGCACACATCATCGACACTCAAGTGGCATATCAGAGTTAGAAATGGTCTCAACCAGAATACTATGCCATTTACAATTTTGGACAAATTGACCCAACCACTTCCCCCAAACCTGCCCTTGTTTACAGGGGCAGCCTCTGGCTTCATAAACCACATGCTCCTGTTGTGCACAACAGTCAACTCCTCGCCGCCATCCCAACAGGGTGGGAGGGGTAGGGACATCCGTCTAGCAGCAACATCACGTCTGGCAATCGCTCAGCTCTCATGCTGCTAGAGCCTTTAAACACACCAAACAGTATCATCAGGGGGGGAGAGAGGAACCTCCCGGCCAGGAACATCCATTAGGTGTCGGATCACTGTGGTCCAATAGTTCACAATTACAGAGCAGGACCATACCATGTAATAGAAATCTGCTGGATCCATCCCACATATGGGGCAGGCAGGGCTGGAGCGGAGCCTGCTCTGTGAATTTGTGTTGGGGAGAGATAGTCCGAATAAAGATAATAGGTTTGGACCAGCCGTAGTTGACTGGAGATAGTAAACTCTCATGGGGCCATCACGGTGTCTAGACAATCGTCGTCTTCAATGGGACCCAGCCAACCCTCACACCAGATTTAGAGATGATGTATTATTCCGGGTGAATTGATTATCAAGGTGTGGTAAATCTGGGAGATTCTGCTACAACCATGGCTTCCCATAAGGAGTTTGGCCTCAAGGCGACTGAACTCTGGCAAAGTGTTTGGTTCATTTCGGGTACATGTCGAAGTAGAAGGTATTTATAGAATTAGGTGTGCACAAGGGCATATGTGGTCTGAAGATCTTGGAAGGAACGCATGTGTGCCAATTGGGTAATGCCGATAAGGTCACAGGCCTTAAAGCCTTCAAGCATTGTCACCTCCTTCAACCAAGTGCCATGCCAAAGAGGTGACTGTTGTGTGAGATTGACATCCCATTGCACATTTCTAAGCATCGCCTGTCAGGCCAAGAACACCATTTTGGTCATTGAGGCATGGAGGTGGGGATTGGAGAGCCAGAGAGCAGGGCCTGGAGGCAAAGAAAGCATAACAAGGACAGCTCCAGGCGATAAGCAGGGTCAGACCATCCCCCATTAAACCAGTCGTGAATTACAAGTAGGTGAGAGGCCAGATAGTAAAGATAGAGATTAGTCATTACCAGGCCACCGTCATAGGGCCCTCGTTGACAGTAGGTAAGTGCAAGACGAGGTCAAGACCCATGCCACAGAAACATCGTGGCCGTCCCGTCCAAGGCTCGGAACCACATCTGCAGCAGATGGAGCAGCAAATTCGAAAAGATGTACAGGAACCGTGGGAGAATATTCATTTTGTATAGAGCTATACGACCCATAACATTTAACAGAGGGATTGCCATCTAATAAGGTCAGATTTGGCCCTCTGGACTAAGGGTTGGAGGTTAAGGGTCCAGGTAAGGTCCATGTAGAGAGACCCAGATGCCTAAGTATTTAAAACTGAGCTGACGTAGAGTTATGCTCGTCTGCCAGTCAAAGCAGTCTCTGGATGAGGCCAGTGGGAACAATACAGATTTAAAGCGGTGAGGCCACCTTAAAACATCGCAGTAGACAGCGAGGGCCACTCGTAGCGGGGTCCGCAAGATATAAAAGGACATCATCTGCATACAAAGATATGTGGTCTTCCTGGTCACCACTCTACTGCCATCCTCGAAACAGGGTGTCTATACAGAATAGTTGAGCCAGTATCTCAATGGTGAGTGCAAAGAGGAGTGGGGATAGGGCCAGTTCTGTCCTCAGTCTCTCCCTGCGGAGGCCATGTACACATTTTTGTAGTAGCAGGAGAACGCATTTGTAATCTTGGGAAGAGTATGACATGGATGACCACTGCCATCAATTTCAGGTATAATTCTATTCACTTGTTGACGGAATGCCAGCCAGTATAATAACTTCCAGTTTTTGCCTCTCACCAATAAATCTTGGCTGCTGTGGCCAATCATAGTATGTGTTTGGCGACTTTGAGGGAGTAATGGTGGATTTCTTCGTGAAGGAGATCCAGTTGTTGGGAGATATTCTTCTGGGCGACAGACACGATGCGTCTTTCCAAGTGGAGAGTACGGGCCTCTAATTGGGTAACATAAGAGGCGCTAGCACGCTCCTGAGCCCAAATATGTCCCCTAGCAATGCCCCGTAGTGTCGCCTTGCTAGCAGACCATTAGGTGCCAACTTTTGCTACCCACCCTTCAAGGAAGTATGCTTGGATCTCCTGACACAGTGCTTGGGCAAAGGTCCTGTCCTGGAGCTACCAGGCATTAAGATGCCACATAGGACGTTAAATTGATCTGAGTGGCCCAAGATGAAGGAGTAGAGGAGAATGGTCGGAGATCCTGCGGAGTAATATCTTGATTATGTGCACCACATTTTTAACATGTCTAGTACTGTGGGAATAGCAAACTTTTTTAAGTCAATTGGCTCTGGGTTGTTTAGTACCTTCCAGACAGTCTTTGGAGTCATTCCATCATTCATACACTCCGTTCTTGGAAGCAATTTTGGGACTTACTGCTTTTCCTTTTCCAGATTGTTGGGACTGTGCTTTTATTTTTCTGCTCTGCAATGGATGTCCCATCATGAGGCCAAATGGGAATTACACTACCACATGTGCTCCTGTGTTGTGAATGCATGATACAGTTCATTGTTGCAACCTTACTTCAAGAACTCAATGACCACAGATTCTTGTCCTTTTGGCCTGTCTGGCTACAGTGGGTGCAGTTCGTTTTCCGCTCTTCTGTGAACTTCCCAACTGTGATATGGACATATGCCTAGGAACACAACTCGTTCAATCTCCGGATATAGAAATGCTGGTAGGTCCCCTAAAGGCCCACTTGTACTGTTGTCTTTCACGCTTGCCATTGCTTCTAAACATATACTATGAGCCTTCCTGGGATGCTTCAGATCCTGGTGATTTGGATCCTTGATCTCCGTCTGCGGATTTACTACTGGCCGTTCCTCCCTTGGCGGACACCGAGGGGGATGGACATATTTGCTCTGTGGATCTGCTGCATTGGGTGCCTCAGGGAACATCGCCTGCGGTTGCTGGGAACAGCAATGTTTCGTCTATTGTTCAGAACACATAACAATCTGGCAGTTTGGAGTTATGGCTAATTTTTTAATTCAGTCATGTTTTTAATATTCTAAATTGCTTTTAAATTGCACCTTTTAAATTCACCTTTTATATTGATTTTAAAATAGTTTGGCTTTCTGAATGCTTTTACTTTCAGTAGAGAATAATGCTTTTATGATTTTTCTGCCATCACATGTATGGTTAGCATTGTTTTCAGGAAGCTTTTTAGCCATCTTACGTCCCAGGAGTGGAAGTTATGTGGTCACATTATAGGCCCGAGCAGAAAGACTACCATTTTTAAGTTGCCTTCTATCTTAAAATGTGATGATATTTGACACAAATTTGCTTGTGAGCCTGAGCAGGATAATGTTCTCCAAAACAGCGTTGCTTACATTTCCACTTTATAGGTATATTATCACAATACCTTGAGCATTCTGTACAAGGGCTAAGTTCACAACACAAAAAGTTGTTGGCATGGCAACATGAGTGATGTTTAATTATATAAACGGCATCACTTCCTTGTTTAGGGAGAGGAGCATTTCGCTGGCATTGAGAAGTCGCCACATTCATGCCCAACTGATTCCTGTCTACCTCATGCGAGGGAGTAGGCCCAGCTCTCCACCAAGAAGGGTTTCCTGATTACACTTATCCACAGGTAATGGGGGAGTTAAATCATCCTACAGGGATTTGGCAGATTCACCCACACTAGGCACACTAGGAGAGGTAGCACTAGGTAGGGGTACAATATATTACAGTACTTATATGCACGCATATATCCTCTGTAACAGCAAAATGATTGAACTGTTTATCTTTTCGTCATTGCAGCGCATGTATTTTACTCAAGAATCGCTATGCTTCAATAAATATTGAAACTGCAGGTTGTGTATTTCTTGTGTATCTCTTTGGGTATGCATGAGTAACCAAATAAAAAGGTTCTAGATCTGTTCCCACAATCTCCTTGGGAAGCCAGTTTTGTCATGTTCTGAGGTTGCAAAATCCATTTTGTTACCATGTCAGGTTAGGGGTATGGATGGTGCACTGTAAGCTAGCAGGACTAAGGCCAACATATCCTGATAGTGTGCATAGAATCAGTCTTGCACAGTTTTGACGTTTATGTTGTCCAACAAATTCACAGTTTTTACTGAGAAAGTATAAGCCGTACGACAGGCCAACTACCTCTCTAATCCTGTTACAGTGGAACAAGGGGAATCCCAAGTTCCATTCTCTATCCCTCCCTATTCACACTTTGCGTGGGGCATCTAGCCACCACTCTCAGAATTTCTACCATCATCACTTCTATACAGATGATCCCCAACCATATATGAAAGTCTCACACCCCAAATATGCCAAAAACCTGGCTTAAACCCTAGAGATCAACCAAGATTGGATGGCACAAAACCACTTAAAGTGCAGTGCTCTTGAAAGAGTATTCCTTTTATTTCACCACCCAACACCACCATCCTGATTCAACAAGGCTAAACTCATTTTCAAGATTAAATTGTAACCATGTAATCATGAAGCCTGCTATAGCCTTGGCTATATTCTGGATGAAAACTGTAGTCAGCAACACGGAAAGCAAATAAATTAAAATATTCCGACTCTTAATCAGATCTCTAGTGCCACCAAGTGAGTGAAGAGAGCAAGTCTAAATCTCTCCATGAAGAATTGTGTAATCTCAAACCTTAGTTTTAACACACAAGGTTAGTAAAGAGATGAAAATGATTTCCTTTAGGTGGTTGTGCATATATGATTAGGCAAATTGCAGGCACTCACAGAACATGAGAGCCAATGGCTGAAGGGAGTTGACACATGCTTTATGCTGTTGTGGACAGAAACATAACATGAATGATAATTCACCAGATCAACAGATGAATACGTCTGACCCGAAACTCCTCTATGTATGTATATCGGAAAATATTTCTTATGTATGACTTTTTGGGAATATAAATGGCTGGCAAGACTGCTAAAGCTGCCTATAGAACAAACTTTTTTTTTTTTAATTTTTTTTTCCATTTTGTAAAGAAAAACAAACCATCACAACAAATGAGAAGGGAAACATGCCCTCACCATCATGATAAAATTGAACTTGCAGTTGCAGTACTGCTTTTAGCATACAGTTCATGGTAACTTTTGATGCGCACACGTTCTTTCTTGTAACCAACCCCCCATCAAGGAGGGTGATCGAACCATGACATCTGGGTTCCCTTTTCCTCGGCCTCCCCTCATCTCGTTCACCAGGCTCAGCCCAAAAAGTGTCTGTGCCCTCCACTTCTGGCCCGACAGACGTTATGTTATGGGTCTTCCTGAAGTCTTGCCATGCATCCTCGCCCCCGCTTCACACACCTCTCCCATCCTACGATGGGGCCTGAGTTCCTCCGTCTGGACTTGCAGAAGCTGGCACTATATGGGGTGCCTCTGTCACCCCTCTCAACATGTTCTCCCATTCCTGACAGTCATCTTCCAGTCATTCATCCATAGGGACTTTCTTCATGCGCCGCAGTTCCGCCCAGGCCCATTTAGTCCTGAGCCACACTGCTGTTGTGGGTTCACAGGCGGACATCCACCGGATGGCGATCCTACGCTTGGCCAACAGGAGCCCTAATTGTGCAAATTTATAACATATCTTCCCATTCTTTGAGCTGGGGATAAGTCAAAGCAGGCAGTGCTTAGCCGTGACTTCGAGGCAAATGTTACTTGTTTGGTGCAGGCGGTGTACCACCTCTTGGCAAACTCAACACAGCCCCAGAACATGTGAATGAATCCTGCTCTACATTCCCTGCATCTCAGGCATTCATCCGTGTGGGTTGGATATATCCTACTAAGCCTCATGGGAGCCAAGTATGATCTGTGAAGAATGAAGAAATGGGACAACTTAAAACATGCGTTGTATGACACCTTCTACATGAGGGCACACATTTTTTATTTTTTTTGGGCAAATAGTATTTTATTTATTTTAAGTTTTTTTCATTGAGTATTCAATATAGATAGTAGAATACACAGGAGTACAAAAAATAAGAACAACAAAGCCGGCAAAAAACGAACCCACTACCCCACCCCCCCGGCACATCAGGTGACATTACATTGTTCATTTGGTGAATCCTAGGCATCGCGGACAAATATGAGTGGTACATCAAAAGTGGAGTCCCCAATTCAGGTAAACAAATTCTCTGCAAAGAGCAGCACATAGACAAAAAAGTTGTTACAGGTCGGGATGGCGCAATAAATATGCAGTAAGTGGGCCCCAGAAATCTTTGGGCCGCGAGGCCTCGGGCAGCTCCTCCGGATAGGTCTCCAGCTGGTCCCTACAGTAAATTAGAACGCGTATCTATTTTTTTACAGTGGGAGTGGTTTTTGCCCCCCAGCACTGTGCCACAGCCCTTTTAGCCAACAGAGTCGAGACAGCAACAATACGCCAACTGCAAGGCTTTAGGATCTTCACACTTCCGAGGAGGCAAACTTCCGGAGCACAGCGCACAGGTTCCAGCACAACATCAGTAAGCACGCTCACCACCCTGGACCAGAATGCAAATATCCCTGCGCACAGCCATGCCAGATGCAGAAAATCGGCATCCGCCTGCCCACACCTCATGCCCACACCTCATGCAACAAGCAGTTTCACGCAAACCAAACCTACACAATTGCAGTGGGGTATAATATAACTGGTGTAAGTACTTAAAATGGATTATGCGAAGATTACAATTTGCCGTGAGGCGACCCGTTAACTCACAGCAGGACTTCCATTGCTCAAGCGTAAGGGTGGACCCCAGCGCAGCATTCCATTTAAGATAAGAGGGGTGTTCCCCTGGCTCCCTCTCCCGCAGTGAAGCATTATATAGCTTAGTGAGAGGGCACACATTTTAATGCATTCTGTATCAGATATAGGCTTTAGTAGTTCTGCCTCCCAGGCATCTACCCCGTGCCGGGAAGGCAACCTGAAGTCGGCCGTCCTTGAGGGCTCAATATAAGTTAGAGACTAAGAGGCATATTTACAAGGAGTTAACGCCGCCGTAGCATCAATTTTTTGATGTTACAGCATTTTTTTTTTATTGTCAAATTTACAAGTTGTTGCAAACTCCAGTTAGCGGCATTTTTTCAGCGTTTATGTGAATTTTTCACCGCGCCACTTCGTTTAGCGTGACTTACTGAAAATTAGATGCAAAGTAGGAGTTCCTGCGAAAAAACTCCAGCAAAACACCCAACGCATTATTTACAAGGATTCCCTTGTACGCTGCAAAAAAAACTGCCGGCAGTTTCTTACCGCTAGGAATTACCTGGTCTTAAAAATGATGTTAACACACTTGTATAATAGGGGCCTCATTTATGAGGTTTTGGAGCAGGGCTGCACCACAAGGAATCTTGCTGTGCTGCCCTACGTCAAAAGAAAAGGGCAGGAATGCTTCCTATGTATAAGATATGGTGCATTTCTGCCCTTTTCACCAGTGCTGGCGCACAATGGGTAGCCATGCGCCGACGCAGGCACCCTTGCACTCTAATGCAAGGGTGCCTGCGTTGTGGGGTAGATTGATTTTGTGCAGGAATCAATCAATCAGGGGTGTATATAGCACTGCTACTCACCCATGAGGGTCTCAAGGCGCTGAGGGGGGGCTGCTGATCCGTCTGGGTGTGGAGGTTTCAGTCAAAGAGCCAGGTCTTGAGGTCCTTTCTGAATTGGGCCAACGATGCGGATTGCCTGACGTGGATGGGCATGGTGTTCCAGGTCTTGGTGGTGAGGTAAGAGAAGGATCTTCCTCCAATTCTGGTCTTGTGGATCTCCGGGACAAAGGCCAGGGCGAGTTGGGTGGAGTGGAGTTGTCCGGTGGGTGTGTGGAAAGCGAGGCAGTGCTACAGATGTATTGGTCCTGCGTCATGGAGAGCCTTGTAGGTGTGTGTGAGGAACTTGAAGGTGATTCTTTTGTTAATTGGAAGCCAGTGGAGTTGTTGGAGGTATTGTGTCATGTGGCTGCGGCGGGGGATGTCGAGGACCAGTCTGACTGCGGCATTTTAAGCGTTCTGTAGTTTCCCAAGCTGTTTCTGGGTGAAGCCGCTGTAGAGTGCATTGCCGTAGTCGAGTCTGCTGGGGATGAGTGTGTGGGTGACCGTCTTTCTGGATTCTGTGGGGATCCATCTGAATTTCTTTCGAAGCAGGCAGGGCGTGTGGAAGCAGAATGAGGATACTGCATTGCTTTGGCGGTTCATTGTGAGCGTGGAGTCCAGTATGATGCCGACGTTACATGCGTGGTCTGCAGGGGTGGGAGGGATCTCAAGTGTGGCAGGCCACCAGGAGTCGTCACAGGCTGAGGGGTGGATCCCAGGATGAGTACTTCAGTCTTGTTTGAGTTGAGCTTGAGGCAGCTGTCTTTCATCCAGATAGCAACGGCCTTCGTTCCGTTGTAAAAGTTGGTTCATTGGTGAGGGAGATGATCAGCTGGGTGTCATCTGCATAGGAGACGATGTTGAGTCCGTAGCTTCTGACGATGGCTGTACAGGGGGCCATGTAGACGTTGAAGAGGGTTGGGCTCAGGGATGAGCTATGTGGCACTCTGCAGCTGATCTCTGTAGGTTCTGAAAGGAACGGGGTAGTCTGACTCGCTGTGTTCGGCCGGTCAGGAAGGAGTGGATCCAGTCCAGTGCCTTGTCAGAGATGCCGGCGTTGTGGAGTCTCATGATTAGGGTGCAGTGGGAGACGGTGTCGAATGCGGCCGAGAGGTCCAGTAGGATGAGGGCTGTGGTTTGCCCAGGTCGAGGAGGGAGCAGATGTCATAGTTGGTGGGCGAGGAGTACGGTCTCGGTGCTGTGGTTACTTTGGAAGCTGGATTGGGAGGTGTCCAGGACAAGGTTGTCTTTGATGAACTCGGAGAGTTGGGCGATGATGGCCTTCTCTATGACCTTGGTTGGAAAGGGAAGGAAGGAGATGGGTCTGAAGTTCTTGAGGTCTGTTGGTTTGGGGGACGGTTTCTCCAGCAGTGGGTTAATCTTAGCATGTTTCCAGTCATAGGGGAAGGTGGTGGTTTTGATGGAGGAGTTGACAGTGCAGTGAAGCTGGGGAGTGATGGAGGCGGCTGCTCTATGGAAGATGTGGTATGGGCAGGGAACCGATGGGGCTCTTGAGTGGATGTTCTTCATAATCTTGAGTGTGTTATCTGTGGTGAGCGGAGTCCAGTTGAGCAGGATCTGTTGGGGTGCGGCGTGGTTGCGTGTGGTGGTGGTGAGTGTAGTGGCAGGGTCTTGGGTGTCAAAGCTGTTGTAGATCTGCCTGATCTTTTGGTGGAAGAAGGCGCCGAGTTTGTTGCTTGCAGAGGTCTTGGGAGGGTGGGACGTCTTGTGGTCTCGCTGTTGGGCCTGGAGAACTCCTTGATGATGGCGAAGAGTTCTTTGCTCTTGTGTGAGTTGGCGTTGATTCTGTCTTGGAAGACCGTTTTCTTTGTGGTTTTGAGGAGAAGGTGCTGTGCATTGACAGGGGATTTGAAGGTTGCATGGGTTTCCGGGGTTATGTTGTTCCTCCATCTCTTCTCGAGTTGTCTGCAGGTGCATCTGGACTCATGGATGGCAGGAGTGAACCAGCTGGTTTTCTTGGAGTGTTGCTTGCCTGGTGCCTTCTTGAGGGGTGCCAGAGTGTCAGCGCAGTTGGAGATCCATCAGTGAAGGTTGCACGCTGTGTTATTGGTGTCTGTTGGTTTTTGTGGAGTGGTCGTGCTGAGGGAGTCGACGAGACGTTCTTCGGTGGCCTTGTTCCAGCTTCGATGGGGGGCCATGAGGGTGGTGGTGTGTGGTGGTGTGGTGAGGGCGAGATGTACACAGTGGTGGCCAGTCCAGAGGAGTTCAGTGATGTGGCTGCAGGTGAAGTTCCCACTGGTGGAGAAATTGGGGTCAAGCGTATGTTCAGCTCTGTGGGACGGTGTGGTGATTAGCTGATTGAGTCCGATGTTGGCAAGGTTCTCCAGTAGGGATGCGGTGTTCTGGTCAGTTGGGTTGTCCAGGTGGAAATTGAGGTCTCAGAGTAGGATGTAATTGGTGGATGCGAGGGCCTGGGGTGCGATGCAGTCTACGATGGCATCGGTGAAGGATGGGCGGTGGCTGGGGGGCCTGTAGACGAGAAAGGGACACCTTCCTGCACATAAACAATCATTCCCCCCAATGCAAGCACCCTTACACTATGCTGCAAGGGTGCCTGCATTGGCGCTAGGCAGCTGAGATTAGTGCCAGCGTAGGGGGAAACACAGGGCTGCAACGTATTGTTGTAATTATGGTGCATCCATGGTGTCGCAAGGATGGCGCAATGAAAAGTGACGGATCACTGTTTTTCCCCAGCGATGCACCACTTTTTATAAATGAGGCCCTTAATCTGCATTTCTTCTTCCCCTGGGACTCTGGCAGGTCATCCTGGCTGTTGGAGGGGTTGGGGGAGTTGTTGGCCTGTGCTGAACTTGGTCCTGGCTGCTCCATTCTGCATTCTGGTGTTTTTATTTTATTTTTTCCTTAGAGTCATATTTGCAAGGTCTTTTTGCCGCTAGACGCTGAAATGTGACATTGGACTGACTAACGTGATTTTTTTTTGCCGCTAATTTGCCGTCCGTCACTTTTTTCACGCTAACGTGGATTTTTCTATTGTCTTGAAGTTAGAGTTAGCGACATTTTTCCCGCCCACTAGCTGATCCTAACGCCATGTAGCGACGTATTGTAAATCCGTTGCAGACATAGCGTTAGGATTTGGAGATCGGCATCAGTAAAAAAAATGCCGCTAAAAAGCATGAAAACTGCTTAGCGGCAATTCTTGTAAATATACCCCTAATTGTCTATATTATCCCAAGTCTAGTAGTATGCCCAGGGTGCAATGCTCCCTAGGGGTCACCGGGAACCAAAGCCACAATTTTTGTGCCACCCCCGTCAGCGCAGCAAACTGCAGGAACTGCCCGGAGCCCACCTCAAACGTCTCACACGCCTCCTCAAAGGTGATGCAATTGTCAGCGAGATAGAGGTCTCTGAGCGTCTTGGGCAAGGCAATGCGCTATCTACCGCGCGCCGCCATTATGGCGGTCGCGCCAGATCCCGGCAGTGAACCGGAAGCACTTTAAGTGCTTCCGGTTCACACGAACGCCGGACGTTCTTAGAAGACTGGTTTAGACCAGCCTGCCTGGTGGTCCCACTGCCCCCTCTTAAAAGGGGGCGGTGGGCGCAGGAACAGTCTCTTGTTCCTCGCGCCCCCACCAGGAACGCACCCGGGCCATCGGCGGCCCGTAACTTGTTTTCTCTTTTATCCTTTACAGGTCGTGAGGTGCAGCCTTCGACTTGGTTCAGCAAATGCAGGGGTTTCAAAGCGGCTTCGAGCGGCGGGCAGCGGAGGAGCTTCAGGATCCGATGGTGTTCGGCGGCAGAGGCCACAGAAGCGGCTTCGAGTGGATTTTGGGCGCTATCGGCTGGGCAGCAGAGGAGCTTGGGCGGCTGCAGGATCCGATGGTGCTCGGCGGCGGGGGCACAGTGACAAGACCAGCGGTGAAGTAAACGCGCGCTGGCTGTGGGGGTGATCGTGCGCGGGGTTTGTTTAGATGCGCCATGGTAGGTTGTGAGGCCCGACCCTTTCTCCCTGGCATGCTTGGGTGAAATGGTTGTAATTGAAATGCTTTGTCACATGGCGGAGGTTCTGTCGTGCCTGTGCTCCCCGTTCCACGTGCTCGTGCTTCTGGGGCACAACTGATAGGGCTGTAGCCAATGCTGTGCTGGGGCGTATTGGGGGTGCCCTGGGCCTTGGAGTGTATTGGGAGAGGCGACTCAGTGGGGTTGGTTTGGAAACACAGCAAATAGCTTGGTAATTGGGGTCCCGCGGCCCATCGGGCTTGTGAGTGCCGGGTCACTGCACCTCCTGCCGACCCTGTTTTTTGTCCCGTGAGAAGGATGCCGTGGCTATCTACATCCTCGATAGTCCAGCTATTTAAAAAGCACTAGATGCTGTGTTTTAGCGCCACCTGCTGCTAAATGTGAGATTAGCATAGACAGGAATCCTAAACATGGATATACATTGCGCTTTCGTTACCTTTATTATGGGGTTTAATATTCTATACTTGTATTGAACAAATGAAGCGCATTTATTGCATATTTCGTCATGTTTCTTGATCGGAAGGTGCCACTTTTTTATACCCTGTTTGTTTCTCCCCTACATTCCCCTTGTCCTGATCGATTTTCCTGTCCCATTTTACCCTCCTCCTCAATGCTGTCGTTGTATTGATACTTTGACGGAAAGGTGGGAGTTTTCCCTTTCGGAAGGGGGGGAGGGGGAGCAGGTGCGGTGCTGTATCCTTTTAAAGGATTCAATCAGAGATGCTCACGGAAGCGTTCCCTCTAAGCAGATGTTGTCGAGTGTTAATAGATAAAGGGGAAACAAGTTCCATCTATTTTGTGAGTATGTTTAGGGTAGATGGCTAGCACGTGTTTGTATAATTTTGCTCGAAGGAACTGCAGTGGTAATTTGTTTATCTTGAGAACTCTATGCTCGAGGGGAGTAATACAGTCACTGATTCTTTGTGGTTGTCACTCTTTCGGCTCTGCCCTGAAGGGCCTGGGTAAATGGGCATAGTATTGTTTTTAGCGAAAGGCAGTCCAAGGTTTTTTCCTGAATAAACAGGTACAAGACATTTGCTATGCTCCGATTGCCCTCCTCTTAGCTCAAATTCGGTGCCACGCTAGAGTTTACATAGTGCCGCACAGGCGGGTTCTTCAACCATGTCGTTCCACCTGCGCACTGACACTGGAGTGGTCCGCATTGTGGGATGTAAGCCAAGTGATAAGACAAGACGGTGAGGTAGTTCCATCCAACTTTGAATGTGACTAGGTGCGGCTGAATGGTGTTCAGGTTGGATGTGTGTCTCGCTGGCCAATCTGTCCATGGGGAAGGCGGAGGGCCTGCCTGGAATGAGTAGAATTAGAATGGCTATTTGAATGCTACCCATTAGATTCTTTTGAAATGTTATCGGGGGGATTGTTAACGCTCTTATCATGCTCTTGTTGGTGCATTTATTAACCAATGAAAACTAATCCTGGTTCTACATCATAGGATGCTTCATTGAAGCTCCAAGCACAAGGATTGACCTGCCCAAGCGCTGTATAGTGGAACACCTTTAACCATACAAATCAAAATCTTCTTTATATTCATGGGAAGCATTTCTGTTTTAAGTTGGGAACCGGCATTGTCTCTTCTGAACCCACACATAGGGGTTGGGGGCCAGTCTTACGATTCAGAGGAAATGTCACGTGCAGGGATTTGCCATCCTTTCACTTCAGGGCGTACATCCATTCATTGGTTGTGTAGGTCATATCCTCCTACCACAGCGGTTTATGTACATGTATTGCCCATATATGCCACCCCGCTGTTTAAGTGGCTCATGTGCATTCATCAATGGGAAAAACCTTTTTTGGTTTAGGTTTAATGAAAGGGGCGGTAGGAAGAAGGGAACACGCAATGGTTGATGTTGGCAGTTATGAGCAATCATCATCATTTTGAACAGTGCCTCTTCTATTTTATAGCAATAAGTACTGTTTTATGGCTTTTAACGCTTGTTAGTGCTTCATGCTGTATGGGGTTGCTTCCCGTAAAGATTTCATCGCAAATAGGTTTATTAGGGATACTTCCTGACCGGTATCATATCCAGGTAGCAGTGAGAGAACAAATGTGTGTTTTTGTTTTGTCAGAACGAGCGGCAGCTGACAAGGGAGGTTTTGGAGTCAAAGGCTCCCAACTTCAGAGGGCGCAGCAACTGGCTTTCCAGTCAGCCAGCAAGCTTGCATTACACACACTGCATTTAGGACTCCAGGTAGCTGCTTAACAGAAGCCATTCCATTAAGATATGGTCCTGAATGGAAGCGATTTGCCGCTGTGTTTTATGGCTCCAGGTAGACGGAGATTGAAATCACCCAGGGTGATGCTGGTAGTGAGTGCATTGCGCCCACTCCATGGAATCCTATAGCACACGGTTCCATCGATATGTGGGTGAAAAAGATCCATGTCTTAGGCAGACCCTGAAAATACAGTTCGGAACATAACGTGGGTAAGTGCTCTCATTTGAAAATACGATTTCAATGTTCCTCATGTAAGGAAACTGGTACTATGCTAGGCGCTCTTAATTGGAAATTTGATTTCAATGTTCCTCACTTAATGCAACTGGTGCCATGCTAGGCGCTCTCATTGAAAGTTTGATTTCAATGTTCCTTATGTAATGCAACTGAGGCTATGCTAAGCGGTCAGAATTGAAAGTCTGATTTCAAGGTAAAGTTTTAAAAAGCCCTGCATCGGGTCAGCCAGCAAGGTATATATACGGTATGTTACCCGTTATTCTTATTGTAGTTCCACGAACAAATCCTTGCGGAAGCGAACATATACCTGCTTGCTAAAGAGTGATGACAGCCTGGTTAGCTCGCTCTATTTTCATGCCACATTTTGTGGTAGAACTTACTCGTGGAGTGAGAATGTGTCTGGTCAATCTGAGCGCGAAGAATGCAATGCTACGCATCCAGGGAGTGACAATTATTTGCCACCGGAATGGTCAAACCAGTGAAGTTTTTTCAGGTTGAAACATGACTGCCCTACTGTTGGCGTCACATCAAGACTTTCCAAGCGGTGGTGATGTCACATCAATATATTCCAGGCCTTGTCGTCACACCTTCGAGAGTTCCGTATGCACGCGTGTGCTGTTACACATGAGTTAGGAGTCTGTGTTAAATGGCATCTATGCACCCATCTCAGGTACACATATGCATTGGAAGCTGGTTATGTCACACTCTACCTCTGCACCTGTGTGCTTGTACACGTATGCAATATATGCCTGTGGATTGTCACACAGTACCTATACACCCTTGTGCGCGTACGCTTATAATAAGTGATATATTGTATCACACAGTACCTTTGCACCCTTGTGCCTGAACGCTTATGCATTGGATGTCCGTGTTGTGTCACACGGTACCTATGCACCCTTGTGCTTGTGCAATCAAGCTTTATATGCCTGTGGTTCGTCACACAGTACCTACGCACCCTTGTGCTCGTACACTTATACTATTAATGTATCGTGTCACACAGTACCTCTGCATCCTGGTGCCTGAACGCTTATGCATTGGATGTCCGTGTTGTGTCACCGTACCTATGCACCCTTGGGCCTGTACAATTAAGCATTATATTCCTGGGTTGTGTCACACTGTCCCCTGTGCGTTTGGGCACATTTCTGCATCAGATGCCTAGGTCGTATCATACAGTACCTATGCACCCTGTGCTTTTACACTTTTTGCACTAGATACGTATGTGGTGGCACACAGTACCTATGCATCTGTGTGGTTGCACAGTTGATGTCCGCGTTGTCACACAGTACCTATGCACCCTGGGCTGAGGGTGTGGGTGGTTAAGGGGGGGTACAGTCTCATGATGTAGTCAATGGGCCTGGCATGCAAACCGTATCTCTTGTCCAAAGGCTAGGAGCACTAATCATCTGTGTTTTTATGTTCCTTTATTTATGGTGGATCCATGAATGTGATACCTGTGAGGTGATCCAGACCACAATGACGGCGAGATGTGGACAAGAAGTGGGGACCGGAAGATCCGGAATGGGTGTGGCAAGCGGTGGTAATATGTGCTGCCCGTTGCCAGACTGGAGGCCTTTATGGCACAGCGGACGTGGGCCTAGTCAGGGCCACTTCTGCAACACGGCGATGGGTCACTCCTCACTATCTTTCAGTTCAGAAGTCATGGGTTTGGCAATCCAGGACGCCATGTTGGATTCGGCTAACTTTGGGACCCACTCCTTTAGAATTGGGGCGGCCATCGAGGCAGTGGCAACGGGTCTAAGGGAGGAGCAGGTCAAGAGGATCGGTAGGTGGTCCTCCAACTGCTATAAGCGCTATGTGCGGCTGCACATCCTCTAGCCCATTGGTTCTGTTTCATGTGAATTGCAAGTTTCTTTATCCTGTGACTCAGGGAGAGGTTTGCATCAGTACACTGTTACATAGTATCATATGCGGTAGGGTAGGTTTTTTAGCCTGTCGGTAGGGCAATACACTGACGGATGTTCTATTTTCACGTTTGCTTGCAGTGTCACAAGGCCAGGGCGCGTAAGTTGGGAACAAGAATAGAGTTTCAGGGACAGGGCAGACTGTGCGTGGGGCAATTCAGGGAGTTGGTGAACCGTGCGTTAATAAAGTAAGGGACCACCAGCAATCTGGATCCTGCACCTAGGGGGTAACGACCCGGCTCGCCTGGGACAAAGGGTTTTAGTTGAGGAGCTGCTCACTGAGGTGGGATGGTTGGCAAAGAGGTGCCCCGATGCTATGATCGTCTGGTCTCACGTGATCCCAAGGTTCCAAAGGAGAGGGGGCGAGTCAGTGCGAGCATTGAATCACGCGGTAAAGCGGATCAACAATAAGTTTGATAAAGCCGTTCAGGACCCCGAAACTGAATTCAATAGGACATGGGTACATCCGGGGTGATCAGTCTTTTTTGCCAGACGGGGTTCACCTATCATTCAAAGGGAATCAGGGAGGACATTTTAGCATGGTTGGAGGGCGCGAGTTACAGGGCATGACCTCCTAGTGGGCTGAGGGGGAGGCCAGATAGTCGGGCAACTATGCTGGCCTGTGGCGGTAAGGTCATGATTGGTAAGCATAGTCTTCGGCCCTTAGCGGCCAGCACCATGTAACTCCAGGGGCAGTGACAGCCAGTCAGTAGGCTGTTGAAGTGCGGGGGCCAGGGGAGTCACTCTTTCCAGTAGGCCAGTGGCCACCCTCGCACGCGCATGCGCATCAGGGCGCAAGTATGCAGAATTGCAGCCCCCGTTATGGAGTTTAAGGCTTAGGGCGTAGGGGGGGCCCGGGGGAAAGTATCCGTCCGATAAGCTGTACCCCCTATGCAAGCTTTCTCCGTGGAGTAGTATTTGTAGTTTACCGGGATCTGGGGCTGCCAGTCATTGACCTTGCCGTAGGCTCTAGAGGGGACACGCAGAAAGTAAAGTATCTACATTTGTAGATTACGTTAGGAGTGGAATTTGTATTAGAGCATGTTAAGGTTAGACAAGTGACATGTATCTATCAATGTATTTGGACTTTCTGCGTAAAGTGTACATAATAAAAATTAATAATCAATGTTTTTTAATATGTAATAAATACGGCCGGTAGGTCACTCCCCCTAATCCAAGAACAGTGTGGTTTGAAATGCTTGCCCTGGAGGGGGTATCCATCCATCCAAGGGCGGATTTGGGGGTTTCTTCGTTAAAAGGGGTCTTAGGCAAGTACCAGGCCATACAAATGCTCCTTCCCTCTGCCCGGTCAGGAGTGCCTCGCGTCCAAGATGCACGAATGGTTGTAGCCAGATTATCAAGAGGTTTTTGAAGAATGGCGTTGAGCAGGAGCGGCCCTTGCAGGTAAGAGCAGTGGTGGGCCGGGTTGGGGGGGGATTCGACATGCGACCATGAGGGAAAATTAAATAAATAATTAATTTTCCCTCGTCGTCGTCTGTCGAAACCCCCCCAACCCGGCCCCACCACTCTTACCTGCACGGGCCACTCCTGGCTTTGAGCATATCCCTCTCCTGGTGAAGCTATCCCATGCCTGAATGACCCGCCGAATTATGAACGTGTAGGGCCCACTCTGCCGGAGCCCTGACATCAGCATTGTCGGCAGGTGCCTGACGCCTGGGACCCCTGCCAGGAGACGTTTTCCCAGTTGTCTTGGTCTGCACACCATCGAGCTCCATGGTGTAGCTGTGAAACCAAATAGTACAGCTGTAAGTCTGGTAGCCCCAGCCCCCCCTGCAAGGGGTCCAGTTAGAGGGCTTTCAGTCCATCCCTGCTGCAGTTGCCCACCCATATCAACGTCACCAACAAAAAATTCTTTAAATGTGCATTGAGGAATCAGACACTGTGAATTCTGGAGTGTATATAAGTACCTCAGGAGCAGTACCATCTTCGCCAGGAAAATTCTACCTGTCACTGACAGCTGCAGTTTTACTTGAATTTCAAAGAAGCACACAGATTGGCCAATACCCTGCCCATATTGAGAGAGAATTGCTTCTCTGGTGTGTGTCACTTGTAGTCTTAAATATCTGAATGCCTCCAGTTCCCATCTTATCCCGACTTGCAGCAGGGTCTCCATAGTCCTGCCCTCTAGACTTGCTAGGGGAAAAATCAAGGATTTACTTTGATTGACCAAAAGGCCAGATGCGTTGCCGAACTGCTGTAGCTCCTGCAGGAGGAGCAGTACTGACACCTCTTTCCGCTACAGGTAAATTAGGGAATTGTCCATGTAAAGAGAGACCACATGGTCAACCGCCCCCACCCGGATCGCCCATCTCCGCAATGTGGTCCGTAGGCGAATGGCTAAGTGTTCCACAGCTAGGGAAAATAGCATCGATGAGGGTGGGCGACACTACCTAGTGCACCGCTCTATAGAACAGGCCTCTGATATATAACCGCCAGACCGGACCCTCGTCGAGGGGTCAGTATAAAGTAGAGTGAGACATTCCCCTGCACTTTAAACGTGTCCTATTCCAGCACACCAGTTGCGGTCTCCCAGTTCTCAGCAAAATTAGCCCGTTCACACCATACTGATGTCGGAATGAAAAGCGACATCCTTCAGGGTTTTCAGTTGAAGCTGCCAAGTGGTAACAGCTGGTAGGCTGCGGGCCCATGCGTATGGGAGGAACACCAGTTCATGGCCAGACAAAAATCTGAAAATAATAAGACAAGCGCACTCCTAATTGTGTTTGATGTTTTAATCAAATAAACTAATTTTTAGGTGCTGATGGGTATCGTCTCCTGGGCTCAAGACGTTATTAGTATTTAGATTCAATGCGTTTTCCTTGAAAGGTGAAAACGTCCTCAATCTGCACTCACTCAATTGTAAGTTTACTTTCCTGCACTCTGGTGCTTATAGTGTCCACTTGAAAGTACACTGCTGGTGCCAAATGTGAACACCTCATCGCTTCTAATATGATAACGCACATGATGTGCATTTACTATTTGCACCTTTCCGTGTACGATACTACTATACGATAGGAGCGAGCCCCCGACGAAGGGCCCAGCCCGAAATACATTGGGCTTGCCATTTAAAGAAAATGTCTTAAGCTATAACATTATGATGTTGTAATGTGACAGTAACATTACCGATTATTGAATAACAAAAGAAGCAAGAAATAAGAAAAGAAATGAAAATAAATTGAAATCCAGAATACTTTTGGATTAACGCTTCATTTCTTTAAATACAAGTATGAGTGCAGATTGGGGATGTTTTCGCCTCTCAAGGAAAACGCATTGAATCCAGACAAAAATCTGGCCAGGTGCTCCATTTTCTATAGGTGGACACTAAGATTCAGCAAAATTGGAAACCTGTTCAGCCTGTTGTGCATGTGATGTATAGCTGAATAGTAGGTGATCTCTCCACACATCTATGCAGTCTACCTCCGATATGACCTAGGCCAGGGCACAAGCCATCGCCGGCTTCGCCTGCCTAAGTGGAGGCATCCTGTCAGGCGCGGCTCCTCCGTAATACCAGAGGAGTGTCACCCCACTGCCAACAGATGAAAAAATAAAATGTTAATAAAACAATGTTATAATTTTATTTATCACTGCCTGAGCAGCCTGAACTATGGAGTCTTGGGCGGGGCCGGGTCAGGTCATGGCAGGGGGCAGGAGTGGTGGGAACTTATAAGTGGGCATGTCTGTTTGGCTGCCGGTCTTAGGCCGGCCAAACAAACATGCGCACTTATATTTCTCCAACCCAGCTGTGTTGCACAGCTGGATTGGAGAAAAGCCACAGGCTCCCTGTGAATGAGCGAGCGTCAGACCAGCCCACTCAGGCCAATCCAGGAGCTTCTCTCATGCTAGGTATAGCGGGGCAGATTTACAATAAACTAACGCAGCGCAGTGCAGCAAGTCATTTTGCTGCACCGCGCTGCGTTAATTTTGAAGCACAGGGATGCAACATATTTACAGTAATATGTTGCATCTCTGTGTTTCCCCCTGTGCTGGTGCACAAACTGCCGCCACGCGCCGACGCAGGCACCCTTGCACCATGGTGCAAGGATGCCTGCGTCACGGGGATGATTGTTTATATGCAGGAAGGGTTCCCTTCCTGCACATAAACAATCAGAAATGGCGTTTTCCAACTTCTATGTGTGCTGCATTAACACACATAGAACTTGCAAAACGTCATTGATTTAAAGGATTGTTTATGTACAGGAAGGGACACCTTCCTGTACATAAAAAATCATTAGAGGTCATTTCCTCGTGGTATGTGTGCTGCAGAATGCAGCAAGCATAGAAAGAGGAAAAAAACGAGGAGAAATTATTACATTTCTCCTCGTTGCGCCTCCCTACACCTCCCCTGGGGAGGCGTAGAATTCAGACACATTTACAGATTTACAATTTCTTGTAAATCTGGAAATGTGTCAGGTTCCATGGGTGTTGCGTGGGAACACCCACAGCAACACCCATGGAACGCCCCTTTTACGCAAAGTGCTGCGTGTAAAGGGGCCGTATTTACAAGGACAGGAATAGCCACGCAGGGTGGCTTTTCCTGGCCTTGTAAATATGTGGCAGAAAAATGAGCTGTCGTGTGTCACAAAAAGTGATGCACTGGCAGCGCAAGGGGCTTGTAAATCTGCCGCAGCATGAGAGCAGCATCTGGATTGGGCGGGGAGCCTGTGCTGTGGCCCATGGACTGCCGGGAGGATAGCTGGGGAGGAACACTGAGGCAGCCGGCACCATAAGTGGCAGTAAGTCTTTTTATTTTTAATGTATTATTATTTCCCTAACCCTCCCAGCCCCTACCAAACCCACGCCACCCCTCCACTTTAGATAGGTGGCTGCCGCCACTGCGTCCTGTCCATATCACCATTTAGGACACAATTAAAATACCACGCCCAGATGAACGGGATGTCCACATAGGGGGCAAGCAAGTCTCATATTTTCCCAAAGAATCCCTTGTCGACATGATTGGAGGCATATACGTTAAGCATGCACACATCCATCCCATATAAAAGCTTGTAGATGAGGATAATACACCTATCCACATCTGGGCCACCCATATAGACACATCTCTTGTGTATGTTGAATAAGTACAGGAGTATAACAAACCGCACCATTTTTCTTTAGCTTGTTAGTTTCCTCATCAACCAAATGGGTCTCCTGCAACATTGCTAATCCCACTTCGTGCCACCTTAAATAGGTGTGTGCTCTATAGTGCTTGGTAAATCGTGTAGGCCCTTGTGTTCCAGGAGATGACTTTTACGGTTCCTGCATGCCACCCCTGGTCTTTCTCATCAGGGGCAGAGGCAGTGAGAACCCATCCCACTTCTGCTCCTATTTAATCATGTAGTTCCCCATCATAAAATAGCCATGAAGCTCTAGCACTACTGCGCAACATAGTAAAACTCAATCCCAACATAACCCAGTACCCACTCACCAGGAAAACACCAAAAACCTTCAAACTGTGATGTTTTCCTCTTATGCACATGATGATCAAATCACACCTCCTCCCTTCGCTGTCTTAGGTCCGCATGCCAATACTATGGTTGTATAGTGTTGAGGAATTGTTATCTTTGTGAAGTGGTGGTACAAATGCAGGTGAGTTCCAGCACCCTTCCACCAGGACTCCCCAATGGGATCTAGCCTGGGTGGAAAGGGGCAGCCCCTCCGGCAGTCCCAATAGGGTCCGAAGTTACAACGTCCTCACTATGTGACAACCCCAGTGTACCACGTTCCACTTACAAATCCGTTGCAGGTTCCCCACTGGTGATAGTTCCATGTCCGGTGCAGGGCGTCTCCCATACAGCGCTTAAAAGGCCCTTCCCCAAATACTCAGATATGTCTCTTTTCACATGTCGCTGTCAGTTGGTGGTAGCCTTCGAACGTGGCTAAAGGGGATTATCCTACAAATATTTTGTCCCCAGTTCGGCCACCAGCCACTTCCAGTGTGCCGTCTAGTTGCACCTCTATGTGCTGCGCCTCCACAAAATGGGTCATTCTCCCTCTGCGTCACTTGGGAGACCCATTGGGCCTGCTCCTGGGGCCCATTCTGTGTGGGCTCCTGCTCAGGGTTTGGTCAGTTGAGGGCTTGTCCTTCTGGTCCATCCGATCCCAGACCTCCTCCAGAGCACCAAATAAATGAGAGCGCCCCTCCTCCACCACCCTCAGCTTGGCTGGATACAGGAGCATGTAGCGAAGGTTGAGCGTTCTGACTTTTTACTTAACTTCCATGAGTGACTTTCATGGGGGCTGGACCCAGGGTGTGTAGTCTGGAAACATTTGTATAGTGTGTCCCTCAAACCTGGGATCTCTAGTTTTTACTGGCCCACTGGAGGATGCTGTCCTGGTCTCTGAAGTTGAGGATCTTTACGATAATGACCCTTGGGGGGGCACCAGGCGGGGGCATATGGCTAGCGCTCTCTCAGGCACAAGAAGTCAGATAGGGTCTCCCTTCCCATCAGCCTCACAAGCCATCTTTCCAGAAACAACTCTGCGGGGTCCTCCTCTGCTTGCTCTGGGAACCCCACAAACCAGAGGTTGCAGTGCCTAGACCTCCCTTCTGTGTCTTCCAGGCGCTCCACAAAACAACTTGCCTGCTCCAATAGGGTGCACACTGTGGCCGTCAAGTCCTTCAGCTCCTGCGTCAGGGTCAGTACTTTCCCTCAGTTTCGCTTGGGCGTTCTGATACGCCTCTTCTATCTGCTTGCAGCAGGTTGACCTTGATGGTGATGGCGCCATTTTGTGTTCCAGGCCTGCTTGGAGCCCTTGATGTCTGCAAGGATTTGTGATCCCAAGGGCTCTGATCCGGAGCCTGGGGTAATGGACTCCACATTCGACTGTGTTGATCCAGTTTTATTTGTGCCCGTAAAGTAGTCCATGCACAGTTGCTGCGATTCTCTGGAGGATTTACCTCGCACCATCCTGCCCCTTAGCGCTGCAGAGTATACCGCAAGTGGTCTTTATGGTGGTTCCAGTGGGCGCCCCCACAGGCTGGAATCGCCCCAGGTTCCCTCGTACATGGGATGTCAAGTCCAGAAAACATACGCCTAGGGCACTGCTAAGGACGCAGTCCTGCAGGCTGCACGCAATCACCCGAAGGAAGCAAGGGCACTCCCTCTCCCATCACCAGGTGCCACCAGAACAACTCCATCAGTTGTGTGCAGATACTCACGCTGGCTTCCTTTTCCCATGTCCGCCAACACCACAACCCTTCAGCAGCCCCAGCTCTGCCTCACAGGGGAGCCGTCATAAGCGCCTGCAAGATCAGGTGCCCGCTATCTCCCCCATACTTTGGCTGTGCTCACAGCAGTGTCGGAGCTCCCCTACGTCCCTGACCAATGCAAAGCCCTGCTTTTGCCTCATCATCTGGCCGTCCATGGGGGGAGGAGGAGCTCAAGCGATATCTTGGGACTTCCAGTCAGGTCCCGCGGCCCCCACGGCACAGGCTGCTTCCGGCTGGCACCGGCAGACCACAAGTCCGGGGCTCACCCTCGGCTTATCCAGGGCCACAGCACCGCATGCCTAGCCACCTCAGCTCGATTCCTCAGTGTTACACAGCAGGCACCAATCAGCACAGCCCAGGCCGCGCCTTCTCTCGGGCGTCATGACTCTCGAATCGCGCCACATGTACTGCCAGGCCATTCCGTCACTGCATCAAGACCAGGCGGTTTTAACAAAGGCTCAGCCAGTCTGTAGCCTCTGGCATCAGGGCAGCCGCTTGTGTACAATGTAGGGTAAATTCGCAGGAGGGGAACTGTCAGGATTGTGAAGGATTAGGATGGGGTACCGAAGGGCTCCGCGCTGGCACATCCTGTCGGCCATCGTGCTTGGCCTTGCCCTCCGCTCACAACAATCTTTACTGGCATCATTATCACATCAGTATCCTTGTTTCCTTTTCTTCACTACCATTTTCTCATCTACTTACGTCAATTTCTAAGTTTCCCTCACCACCATTTTCCAGGTTTTTATTTAGCCTAAATGTCTACCTTCCTCTCTTATCTGGCTCTCTCCTTCCCTCTTACCATCCAATCTTCTCATTCTCCTTTGTTGTATGCTTCTTATCACTCCCTTGTTTCAGTTTGTTCTCATCCTTTTCCTTCTTTTTTCCTTCACTTCCCTTCTCCTATGTCACCTTACCTTCTCCACTTATCTTTTCAACCTTCTGATTGTGTGATAAAGCCATTCTTTTCACTGTCTGCCTTTATGTTCACCTTCCTTTTCTCTCCTGTCACACCTTGGTTTTTGTTATTTTCTCCTCTCATCTTTTTTCTTTACTTTAGTTAGTTCAGTTTCATTCTTTCTTTATATTTCTCCCTTGTTTCTATTTTCTTTGGTCTTAGTGCTTCCCCTTTTTGCCTTCCTTTCTCTCTCAATTTTTTTTTCTTCACAAACTTTTACTTCTTGCGCTTTCTTTCTTCTCCAGTTTCTTTTTTCCTTCTCAGTTGTTTTTTTTACTCTTTCTTTTTTCGCTATCCATTTCTCTTTTCTTTTTCTCTTGTCATTTTTTCTCTTATTTAATTCTTTGTTCATTCATTTTCCCGTGTTCTTCTGTGAGAAGTCCGGTCAGTATATGGTGCTCACTTATGTAAGTGTTGCACCCTGTACTAACCCGGGCGACCATTGTGGTGATTTTAGGGGTTTAGATAACCCTAGAAAGCTCTCTAAGTGGTAGCTGTGGAGAACAGCCTTCAGGCTTAATCTAGGAGGAATGCAAAGCAGCTCGGTTTACCAGTATCTAATCTTTTTAGTATAAGCTAAATGAAAAAGAACTACACAGTGAACTTATAAAAATAGATATTTATTACAATCACTCACTAACACGTTGCAATATCTCCTACCCAGAGATATTCACAATGCATACAATACTTTGGACTTACAACAGCAATTAGCACCAATAAACAGGGATTCAAAGGGGGAAACCAGACCATACATTAAAATAATGGGATATGAACCACGACCTAAGTCGAGACTGGACCCAGGAGACGTAGAAGAGTCAGGGACCCAAGGAACCACCCCAGGTGAGAGTCTATGAACATAGAGCTAAACAAAGAGAGAGAAAGGGAACTTCTTTGTCTCCACTCTTATTCCCCAGGAATATATAATAAACAACCAAAGAGTGAGGCCAAGGTATCAAGGGCTATAAACAGGGATCACTCATGTTTTTATAAAGGGTCCTCACTCACCCACCTAGTTGGTGACATGCTTCATCATAGGACTCCCACCAGAGAGGCCGAATGCCTCTCCAGTGTGCTTCAACGCCTGATTACAGCGGAGCAGGATTTTTGAGTGTTGAGTGCAAGTGATGGTGCAAAAAGTGATGTTAAAATAATCTTTACTACTCCTAAAAAAATTTAATAGTAGGGTAGTAAGACTAGGTTAAAAAGTGTGTAATGGACGCTATGACTGAATAAATTGATCAGCCATATCCAAAATTAAAACATTAGGTCGACATGTTTCAGCCTCTGTGCGCCAATTGCGAGGCTTTCCTCAGGACCAGGGACCATGGCGGTATGCACTCTCTAAGGTGCACCCTAACCTATGGCCACGTAGAGAACCGGAGACGGGCACGACCTAGGCAACGCGGGCGGCTGACTTTGAGGCACAAGTGACGGCTTGTCACCGCCCCCTGCCAGGACCCATGCTGTAATATAACTTCATATCGAAACATTTAATTACGCATTCAGAAGAGTTGGAGGCGTGTTTGTTTTTTCTGAACCATTTAATTACGCATTCAGAAGAGTTGGAGGCGTGTTTGTTTTTTCTGAACCGTGAGTAATCCGGTTCTCTACGTGGCCATAGGTTAGGGTGCACCTTAGAGAGTGCATACCGCCATGGTCCCTGGTCCTGAGGAAAGCCTCGCAATTGGCGCACAGAGGCTGAAACATGTCGACCTAATGTTTTAATTTTGGATATGGCTGATCAATTTATTCAGTCATAGCGTCCATTACACACTTTTTAACCTAGTCTTACTACCCTACTATTAAATTTTTTTAGGAGTAGTAAAGATTATTTTAACATCACTTTTTGCACCATCACTTGCACTCAACACTCAAAAATCCTGCTCCGCTGTAATCAGGCGTTGAAGCACACTGGAGAGGCATTCGGCCTCTCTGGTGGGGGTCCTATGATGAAGCATGTCACCAACTAGGTGGGTGAGTGAGGACCCTTTATAAAAACATGAGTGATCCCTGTTTATAGCCCTTGATACCTTGGCCTCACTCTTTGGTTGTTTATTATAGAGAGTCTATGAACCCCATGACGGCCGGGTGAGAAGAGGATACCCAACCACGTATTCAATACTGATCAGCGGGTACGTCCGGTTGCAGTCTTACCACAGAAGGACGAAAGAGTCGGTTGGAACCCAGAAGTGAGTTCGAGTCGAAGAGTACCTGAAAGCAGAGCGGACAGAGTCTATGCCACACTGGGCGTCCAGGAGGCACGGAAAACGGCCCCTCGAGTTCAATGAAACAGAGTAGATGAAGAGGCTTCAAGTACGGGTACTCCGAATCGGTAGCTCTGCCCGAGCCACCGGGATGCTGAAGACAACAGAATCAGTCCGTTCAACCAACCACATTGGCACGGGTCAGTTATAGCGGGGACAGACTCGTCGACAGAACCTCTCGATGCGTCCATCTTTGTTAGCACGAGTCGGTCGTGATAACCGTTGGGGTCACCGGGTGATTGAAGCAAAGCAGCGACATAGAGCACAGGGGTTTGGTCACAGGGCGTTTCTACGAAGGATGCCGGCCTCAATTCGACGAGAGGACAGCTCAGGCCTCGAGGGAATGCAAATCCACCACCTGTGTCTTAGAGCCCTGTGGAGTCCATGGAAGCCCAGGTTCGGCAAACCAATCGATCGTGTTGCTGTGCCTGCGGATGCAGGGGAGTGACTCCTTCACTCCAAGGGAGATTCCTTTGGATGTCTTTAGATGTCCACAGGCCCCGGACGGAACCTGTATGGAGCACAGACACTGATGGTGCAGCGGGTTTGAAGGACAACAAGGTCAGGAGTCGACAGAGTCTTCTCTATTGCAGTCTCAGTCCCAAAGGACGATGCGATCAGTTCGGCGCGGTCAGCACGACTCGGCCTGGATATCCAGACGGTCAAAGAAGAAGTGGAGTTGGATCTGAATCGAATCCCATGATGAATCTAGGGACCCAACACAGGTAAGCCCTTAAGTAGCCTAAGGTGAGGGTTGGGACGATTCAGTGGTCCCTCCCAGAGGAGGGGTCGGACAGTGAGGAGGATACTCCCATGTCCTTTGTCCAGTTTCGCGCCAGAGCGGGAAGCCAATGGCTCCCTGATCTGGTTTGAACTGGAGTATGCAAGGAGGGCATCAAACGTGCACTCTCAGCAGACTATGTGGAGCTAGCAAGCGCCCCCAGCCCAATGCACTAAGTCGTATCTGCGAGGTGGTCACGCCTCCCTGTGACAGGAAACCTACTGTGCTACCTTCCCTTCTCGGGCTTGGCCCAGCAGCAGGAGGGAAGAATCGTGTCTCTGGTGGGCATCAGCCCTCGGTTGCTGTCAGGCTCTGTAAGATCGGTCCCGGGAGCATGGAGTGCCTCCGGGAGGGGCCCTACTGTGGATGCAATCATATTTCCAACACCGGATACGGTGTTGGGGTATGATTCCAACATAATGAGACCCTTGAGCAACACAACAATCAATCAAAGACGTGGGTGCACAAAAAGAGTTCTTGCTCCTTCGTTGAATTTTCTTTGTTTCTTTAACCCTCCTTCTCCATAGGAGATATTAGTTATTCATGGAATACAGTGTACATTCCAGTCAATCCTGTAGCCAATTCCGTAGCCAACACATGTTTCGTCATTGGTTATTAAACCAATTTGACTTTATCAGGGCAGCTCACCTGTTCCGCATTGTTAAAGTCGCACAGGCAGATTTACAAGCCCCTTCCGACACTTTTGCGCAGCTGTTGCATCACTTTTGTGTTGCAGCGACGGCGTAAACAATGCGGCCAATTTACAATGTGACACATCCAGGGAGATGCGTCACGTTGTAAAGCACTGCGTCACATTATACCTGCGTCAGGTATTATGTATGCAAAGTGGGCATTCCCATGCAGGAAAGCCTCGTATAAGTGACGCAGTGAAATCTACAAGATTTCACTGCGTCAAAACCGGCGTAAGTAGTGACGCAGTACAATAAGTATTGGCCTCAACATGCATTGCTGGAGTTGCGTTGTGCTTGCGACACGACTCCAGCAATGCATGACTTTTTGGCTAACAGATGCGTCAGAATTTCTGAAGCATCTGTCAATCCTTGCGCCATATTGTAAATATGGCGCATCCATGGTGACGCAAGGGTATCGCAGGCTGGCGCAGGGAAACTGACGCATCTCTACAGATGCGTCAGTTTCTTGTAAATCTGCCCCAAAGAGTATAATCGAAGTCAGTCTCACACAGAAAGCTTCCAATAATCTGTAAGTCAGTAAACACTGTATTCAGTCGCTTATGCAAAAAGACCAAACGAAGTCAAAAATATTCCCTCTTCATGAGCTCACCAGTAATAAGGAAAAGTAAGTATATCCAATAATCTTCTTCGATGTTACCGGAATCCATAAAACCGATATAGTCATCCTCATTCCATAATTCCGAATACTAGAAGAGTACTCCTACAACCTGTGTTGATTGGCGTCTTGACGAATTTTTAAGACATTACTTCCTTCCTTTCACCCTATATATTGAATTTTCTATAGTTTACTGCTCCATCACATGTATAAAACACTTTTTCGGATCTATCTTTTTTTATTAGTATATCTTGTGACCTTTTACTATACCATTTTATATTATATATCGTCATATCTCTTGTCTATTTGTACAAAACTGTTCTTTAAGTGAAGTGCTGTGTCAGGGTGTTGTCCAGCTATATAATACTGATTATAAATTGATCAGAAAGCCCACTGTGTTTAGCTGAAACACCACCTCCAGATCCTCCACTGCATTGTTCTCGATGGAGAATGGATCAACTAATCGTCCAGATGCAGTTGAAGACCCACAAGTGAGACACCACTGGGAAGCACCTTGGAAAGAACCAGCTGAACGGGCATAAGACCGAGAGGGAGGACAGCAAACCACAATAATCATTGATGATGAGAAATGTGAAGCATCCTCATGTCCATAACTTACAAAAACTCTCCTGCCAGGATCAGATCAATGATGTTCTGGTGGGCGGCTATCTCAAAAGTGAACAGTCTGCACAAGATTGTACACACCTTTCAAAGTGATGATCAGCCGGTATCTCTCCTGATCTCTGGCACCAGAAAAACATGAGAGGAAACCCCTACGCTCCACTCTTCCAGGGACACCAGGGAGATTACCTGCTTGTCCAACAGGAATTGAATTCCATCATGGACTGCTGCTTGTTAGTCCAAGTCGTCCAGCCAGTGGGTCAATTGAGGCCTGGAATTGAAAGATAGAGAAGAGAATTTGGCCTGGTAACATCAAATCCCCACATCAATCGAGAAACCTGTAAATCCTGCTCCCAACAGAATTGGCCTTGGAACGATCTGGATAGAATACAGAATTAGGCACAATACCCTGAAATTTGGCAATTAATGATGAATTGCACTTTTATGGACATACAAGGCAGTCCCAAAGTATCTCTCATGTAGCCTAGAACAAGTGCCATCAGCTCATTGTCTACCAAATGGCCCCCTAAGATCAGGCATCAAAGTCCTGATCATAGTCTGAGGATAGTCAGAAGGAAGCGAAAGACACAGGATAACCCCAAAAGTCCAATCTACTGGCCTGTTTCTTAGCCACCATTGTAGAAAAGGTTTCAGCCATCAAGATCCTAATGAGTATATCAGAGAGCCCAGTAGCCCCTGGTCATATGAAGCAAAAGAGGCCTCCTACGGTAAAGTACTAGGCAAGCACAGCCCTAACCAACATGGCCTTTTCACCTAAGAAATGCAAGGGGGTTGAGCCACATGGTGACCCAGGACATCCAGATGTAGCCACCACCAACATAAACTGGTACATGTCTCGATAGGAAAGGAGCACCACCATCCTGAAGCCACAGGCTACACCAGATACCAGGGGCGGGGTGCTGCCAATAAACCCACCCACCTCGACCTGCCCTGCCAATAAGGCACAAGCAGTGAATGAACAATCAAAACAGGAAAATGCGACCCGTAATCTGCCTTGCCAATGAGTCTTCCCCGCCCGACTTCATACAGAAGGCTGCCAGGCATAGAGAAAGAAGAACAGGAAGGTTGTTGAGTAGCATTCCTTTTTACAGGGCCTACTGGCTGGAGGTGGTAGGGAGTTAACAAATAAAGTTTTTAGCTGTAGAGTGTCCGTCCAAGAGGTGGACATTGTTAAGGAAGGAAACAAGGAAAGGAAATGAGGAGCTAATAAAATGAGAATTGCCATTGGGATGCTCACTTTTCACTTGACCTGATTGTGAACAATTTTCTGTCCTTTTTTTCATGCACTTTTTGTTTGTACTGTTTGTATCAGACAGTAATCTTTTTTTTTTCACAACGTATTTTTATTGTTGACGACTTGCACAATACAAGGATCACATAGCGCACCCAAGGTATATGAATAGGGCGACATATGTATAAGTCAACATTTTTACCAACAATATAGGATTCATTGCACCAAAAATACAATACAAGGAGAATCATAAGTAAAGAAAAATAAAAAGAGATGAAAAACAAATGTGTCACATTGCCACTCGTTAATATCCATTGCAATCTTAAGTATAAAGAGATGTTCCTCCACTCCCAGTCACATTGAATAGGGGTATTGCTCAAACGCCAGCCAGCCAGTGTCATGGCATTGATTCATCACTATGCGACGGGGGGGGCTCCAAATACAATCCCCTATAGTCCGACCAACGCTTCGAAATCTTGTAGTGTTTGCGGGGACATCCCCGTGCTTCGAATACTGGGAGTTCCAAGCCCATGCAGAAGTCCAAGCCCTTCTTCCACACCCCGAGTGGTGGTGGAGACTCATCTTTCCAAACTCGGGCAATATCTCGTTTTGCCAGTGTGAGGCCCAGGAATAAGAGATGGCTCTTGTATCTATTCCCACCAATGTCTTCCGTGATATGTAGTATAGCTAATCGTGGCGAGGGTGCAACATCCCATCCAAAAACCTCTGAGAGGCATGTGAACACGCCTCTCCAGAATCTCGACAGCGCTGGACAAGACCAGACAGTATGTAGGAATGTGCCCTCCATAAGTCTGCAGCGTAAGCATTGCTGGGACGCAATAAGCCCAGCACGCCACAGCCTGCGCCTTGTATAATAGGCTCTGTGTAAATATTTGAACTGGATAAGGCGCAGACGAGCTGCAATTGCTGCACTACGTGGGGATTCCAAAGCCTCCACCCAGTCCTCCTCCTCTAATGGGCCTAGGTCTTGCTGCCATGCCTCTCTAGTTTTGTGGATGGTAGTGGGGGTGTTGTTAATGAGAGTGCAATAGATTTTGGTTATTTTATGGTCCCCCGAGTCGCCCATGAAGACTTTAGCCTCAATGGGATTAAATTCAGGAATCTCGGTAAGGCGGGATATATATGGGGTAAAGACGTGTCGAAACTGAAGATATCTGTAAAATTGTGTACGGGGCATACTGTATTCGACCTGTAAGTCAAGGAAGGACTTAAGAGTGCACCCACGCATCACTGCTCCCACCTTGTCTATTCCAATGGCCTCCCAGCCCCGAAACCCTGACAGATGCGTCAATTGCGGAAGTTGTCCGTTGCTCCATAGTGGAGTTTCCCTTGTAAGTTTTCCCCACCAGCCCATTTGGCGAAGCGCCGATCTCCAGAGCCTATAGACCGTAGTTGTAGCTGGTGGCAGTTCAAGGAGCAGTGTCGCTGAGTATAAAATCAGGTGAAGAGCGTTGTCTCATAGTAGCCAGCTCTCCACCGCATAGGCAGGATCCTCACGGTGGCCATACCACCAGTCATTGAGGACAAGTAAATGGGAGGCCATGTAGTAGGCTTGAACGTCAGGAGTAGCCACACCGCCGGAGTAGGTAGATTGAAAGCAGGATCTCAGGGCTACTCGCGATGCCCCATCCCCCCAAAGAAAGCGGGCCAGGATAGCCTTTAGTTGGCGAAACCACGTTGGTTTTATCGGATAGGGATGATTTTGCAGTTGATAGAGGAGACGGGGCAGGGAAACCATTTTAAAGATAGCAGACCTACCAAAGAGAGATAGGGGCAAATGGGA
Organism: Calotriton arnoldi; assembly: GCA_963921515.1. NCBI lineage: Eukaryota > Metazoa > Chordata > Amphibia > Caudata > Salamandridae > Calotriton > Calotriton arnoldi. Next base: position 58,589 of record CAWUFW010020883.1, read on the forward strand.
CCACATACGTGTCTGGTCACTAACCTGTGCCCATAGAGGGGCTAGGTTTCTGCCCCACGCCAATGCCTGGGCCGATGAGAGATAAACTCCCAAATATTGAAAGCCATCAGACACCACCACTACCTCCCGCGACCAGTCACCCAGTCGCTCTCCAACCTGCAGTGGCCATAAAAAGGGCTTCCCTCGGTTCATATAGAGACCAGATGTTTCTCCAAAAATCTGCATGATGCGGAGGAGGCGTGGGCCAGATCGGTCAAGGTCTGTAAGAAAAACAAAACATCATCCGCATAGAGTGCTATGCGGTCGGATATGCCTGGCGCCCACTCAAATCCGCGTAATTGCGCGTCAATGCGTATCCAAGCCGCTAGTGGCTCCATGGCAAGAGCAAAGAGATAGGGGGAGAGCGGACAGCCTTGACGTGTCCCTCGTTCAATAGGGAAGCTCTCTGAAGTAGAGTCAGCCACTCGGACTGAGGCAGTTATGTCTGTGTAAAGTAGGAGGATAAAGCTCAGCAATCGGGGACCAATATTGAGATGATTGAGCAAGGCAAACAAATACGTCCAGCTGAGAGAATCAAAGGCCTTGTTCATGTCTGCCAGCAGGAGTGCGGCAGGGGTATCGAGCTTGCTAGCCGCAGCGATGGCATTGTGGGCTCGCCTGATATTATGACGTGTAGCGCAGTTTGGCAAGAATCCTGCCTGGTCGGGATAGATCAGATCGGTAATATAAGGGGCTAGGCGGTTTGCTACCACTTTAGCCAAAAGCTTAGCTTCCACATTAAGCAGAGAAATTGGGCGATAAGACGAGTACTGTTCCGGTGGGCGACCCGGTTTCAAGAAAATGACAATCTCTGCATGCCGCCAGTCTGGCGGGAGAGCGCCACTCTCCAGGGAAGCCTCCAGCGCTGCCAGGTAGGGCTTTAATAGCAGAGGGTGGAATTTCTGGTAAAACTCGCACGGGTAGCCGTTCGGGCCAGGTGCTTTGCCAGGTCGCATACTCAGCAATGCGATCAGCAGCTCATCAACCGATAGGGGGGCGTCAAGCGCCTCTCACGCCATATCGGACAACGCTCGGGGAGGAAAGTCATCGATAAACTTCTGGATAAGGTTAGCAGGCAATATTTCATGGGAGGCGTATAGATCTGTAAAATATAGGGCAAAACAGTCCGCAATAATGGACGGATCTGTGGGGATCGTCCCATCAGGACCCCGTATGCTCGGGAGTGTCCGGGGGCGCAGTGTCTGCTGGCACAGACGATGCAGCAAGGCGCTGGACTTGTCTCCCCATTGGTATATTCGGCTGTGAGTGGCCAGCCAATAGAGCCGGGCTTCGTTTAACAGTTCGCTGGCGTATATTTGTTGGAAATGTAGTAGTTGTCTGCGGGCTACTTGGCCCATCACACCCCTACTGGTGCGCTCCAAGTCGAGTAGCTGGGCCTCAAGTTTTAATAACTTATCCCGTCGCTGCCTGCGTCGCGCGGCACAGAAGGCAATATCCACTCCTCGGAGAGTGGGCTTCATCGCCTCCCATAGTATGGCTGGAGATGCGACTGAGTCTGTGTTAAGCAAGAAATAATCTGTTAGAGAGTGATGGATGTGCGTCTTGTAGTCAGCATCCCGCAGTAACCACGGCGACAAGCGCCATCGGAACGGGGAGCGCCTGGGATCCAGGGACAAGAGAAGGGATACCGGAGAGTGATCGGACAGCCCTCTTGGGAGGATCTTAGCGTCTGACAGCCTATGTATATGTGTACCTGACAGGAAGACGTAATCTAGACGAGAGAAGGACGCATGGGCACTAGAAAGATAAGTGTAGGCACGCGTGTGAGGGTGTATAGTCCTCTATGAATCGACCCACCCCAAACTCTGAGTCAAGGGTAATAATTTGGAGTCCGGAGTCTCCATGGCACGGACCACAGCACGCCACCTATCCAGCGATGGGGACATGACATCATTCCAATTACCTCCAACAAGGGTTAATACAGATGGAATGTCTGACCAAAGCATCGTCAGTTTTTCAACCAAGGACCACGACAGAGGGGGGGGGGCGTATACACTACCCAGTACAATGGGTTCCCCATATAGTGTTCCGTAAATCACAAGGAACCTGCCTTGTGGGTAAGACCACGTTCGGCTATGGACAAAGGGGATGCTGCGATGGATGAGGATTGCAACCCCCCGGGAGCCTCTCGTGAAGCCAGCATGATAGGTGTATGCAAATCCAAAGCGCCCCAAGCACGGCGCCTTGGTACCCGCCAGGTGGGTTTCCTGTAGAAGAAGGACATCTCTCCTGTACCGCTTTGCCTGGCGCAGCACGGTGCCCCGCTTAATCTTGTCGAGTAGGCCATTGACGTTCCAGCTAAGAACTCGGAGCTCTCTATCCCCCCTCCCACTAATTCCTGTTGCATGAGTGGCAATAGTACAAATATGGGACGCTAAGAAGGTGAGTGGCATTGGCAATTTCAAGCATATAGATAGCGGGAAACATAGTGGCAGTGACAAAAAGAAAAACAATTAAGGAAGTCAAACAACCCTCAAACCCAACCCCCACCCACCCCACCCAATACCTCAAAACCATAGAAGTATCTGTTGCGGTGGGCGATGTACCGTCACCCCAACGGGGGCAGGGCACAGTTCCACACCAATGATTCCCCATTGGACTGACCCCAAGCAAACAGTTTAGTCTCAGATACTGAGACGGATAAGCAGGGGAGTGGCCTCACGTAGGCCCATAAGTAGTGGCATCAGAAAAATAGCCAAGCAGAGTTCAGTTGCATGACCCCAATACAAGCACAGTACTTTGTAAATAGAGACATAATATATGAAGAGTGGAAAAGAGTTCACCTGACAGTCCGGTCCGTAGAGGAGTATTGATCCGGGTTTTCAGTCTCCAGAATGCGGCGGTAGGGGGTCCCGTGTATCTCCATCTACCCGGGAACCAGAAGCACCCTGGGACTGTGAGCGACGTCTCAAGCGCGATCTGCGGTTCACTTTTGTCTTAAGCTTGATGGGTCACCGCGTGGCTTCTCCAGAGGACGACTCTGAGTCAAATCGTGGTGGAGTATGTGTTTTGATTTTCCGAGTTTCGTCCGTCCAGGCAAAAACTTCCTCCGGGGTATCAAAGAAAAATGTACGTGAATCATGAATAACTCGCAGGCGAGCTGGATAGAGCAGCGCATACTGGAGTTTAAGATCCCGCAGTCGAGCCTTAGCAGCCGTGAACGATTGTCGGCGTTGTACCAATTTCGTATAGTCAGGAAAGATGAGGATATGGTGGGTGTTATGTTGCAGTTTGCCTGCCAGCCAGGCCTGGTAAGGATCACATCCCGGTCGTGGAAGTTGAGGAACCGGGCAATAATGGGTCGAGGTCTGGCCCCCGGCGGAGGTTTTTGCAGCAAGGCGCGATGTGCGCGTTCAATAATGAAGCAGTTAGACCGGGACGCTTGGGGAATCCAGCTCTTAATCCACGTGGTGAGGAATCGCTCCATGTTATTGTCCTCGCAACCCTCGGGAAAACCTACAAAACGAAGATCATTCCTTCCTTCAGCATCGAGACCTTTAGTGATAGATTCTAGGGAGGACACCTTCTTTTGGAGAGACGCAACTGTGTCCTCTCTTGTTGATATTCGAGCTTCGGCTTCCGTAATTCTATCCACTGCTTTGCGGAGATCCTGGCGGATCAACATCACATCCGATCCAACTGCACCAATCCTGGCCTCCAGGATGTCTCGCGACTGCGTTATGGCCGCCATCAACGCAGTGTTGTCCGGACCAGCTGAGCCCTGACTTGCCGGGTCCACCGTGTGAGCTCCAGTGCCAGCGCCAGCATAGCGATCCAGGGTACTCTCTTTGGCGCCCTGCGGCCTGTCACGAGTCATGGCCAGCGACAGAGGGCGGGTTCCAGGAGCGCTAGTCGGGGTTCGTAGAGGGCAGCGAGCAGCACGTCGCACTCAGATCAGCGGACTCGGTGATGAGCGGACCAGGGAGACGGAGGAAGGGAGGGATCCTCAGCGGCGATCAGCGATTCAAGACAAGGTCTCACCATACGGTGGGCAGAGAAGTAGGCGTAGAGTCCACTCACACACAAGCCGCACCGGGACCTAGCCCGGCCGCCTCCACATGCAGGCGACTCCTCACCCCCCTAGTGGGTACTCCCGTCAACGCACGTCGCCGCCACTCCCCGCAGCACAGCCGCAGGGACGCTCCACAGGGCCCGCGACGGGATCAGGAAGGACCGTTTATTATTTCAGCAGGAGCAATCACCTCAACCTCACTCAGCGGGCGGGGGAGGAGGGACTGCCCTCCCTCAAGAGCGGCATGGAGAACGATCGTGCATCCAGTGCGGCAGGGGCCAAGGGTCTTCCTCGTCGCCACCCTCTCCCCACGGTGACCACAGGAGGATCTGACGCAGTCCAGGGCACTCCAGCGGACTCTAGGAGAGGAGGGAGGGTAAGTTGTATATGGAGCTCTGCAGCCGGCCCAGCACAGCACCAGGGAGGGCAAGGCGCAGCCCAGCCAGCAACCCGGGGCCCGGCAGGAATAATCTGGAGAAGGGCGTGGGTCGCTCACAGATCACTATGGGCCTGTTGGTAGAGGTAGCCGAAAGGTGCAGGCGAGGGGACAGCGCAGCCAGAGGGCACCCAGAAGCCCCCGGAGGCAAGGGCAGTGCAGGGGGGGCCACACACTGACCTTAGGTGAGTCTATCAGCGAGTCCAAAGGGGCCGCACACCACCGCACAGGGCGCCCTACATCCGGGCCATCCGGTGCGGCCCATCGATCGCTCAGCCCGTCCGCAGCAGTCCTCAGCAGGGGCCCGGCCTCGGCGCGGCCCACTCCAATGCAACACGCTCAATTTCAAGGCCGTCTCTAGTCAGAGGGGGCAGAAAGCAGCGGACGATGCGGTCGCCGAAACACCGCAGCCGGCAGGGGCACGGCAAACAGGTCGATCCACGGGGAGCTCCGGGCGGGGCCCCCAGCCTCAGCCCGCACGCCGCACAGGGCCGACAACGTCCCGTCTCAAAGGGCTGGCAGCATCGCCCCACAGCCGCGGCACAGGCACTTCACAGCCGCCCAGACAGGAACCCTGCAGGCGACGGCGCAATCCGGCCTCCGGGCCTCGCACACGATCGAGGGCAGGCCATGGGCGTCTCCCCGGCCCAGCAAAGGAGCCGACACACAGCGCTGCACAGGCCCGAGTGACAGGTCCCGATCAACAGGCGAGACCGCCAGGTAGTCGCTTCGTCCCCAATTCGCCAGGGAACGGCACTCTAGCACGGCGGGCAGAGGCAGGCACGGGTAGAAGCAACTGGGGAGAGATAAAGCGTTCTGATGGCACAGGAAATTGGAAGGATTAACGAGTGGGCCTCGGAGCTCGTGTAAAGCGCGTCCGCCATGTTGGACCGCTTGGCCACCCAGACAGTAATCTTGGCTCACGGCACAAACAGGAATCCTTATTTCATTACAACTGCTGAAGACTAAGAGGCTCAAGGTGCACTTTTAGAATGATAGCCACAATGCTGGTTGAAAGGTTTCCTGGTGCCCCTTCTGAATCTTACTCATGATGCAGGCACGGCTTGTGACACAATTGTCCTTGTATGCACGGTACTGTGAATACTGAAAGGGCAGCCTCATTGTCTGACTGCTTTTTTCTGTTCCCACTGTGCGGTCACCCATGTTAATTCACTGTTTTCAATTAAAGATTAAGTCTTGCAATTTCATATACTTGCAAGACATTAAAGCAGATGAGTATGGCATGTAATTGATTCCTCCCCAGCCCTGCCAGCTTTTCATAAGCTCTGATATGTCAGAAAATCTCAGTAGGCTCTAGCAGGCTTGGTTACCTCTTGTAGGAATAGATATCATGCCTATAAATTGAGTGTCAAAAACACTTCTGAACATGTGCCAAATACCGATCCTCACCTGATTTGGTGAAATCCTCTCTGCGATCCGGGCCATTGTGCACGGGGATCGTTCCATAATATATCAGCAATAACAAAAAAGATGAATTAGAGATGAAAGAAGGCTCTGCAAAATGCAGATTTCATGCAAATTACCAAGGTGTTGCTGTTGTTTTTGATTGGGGTGTGACCTTTTTTGATTTATCCGCAGCAGGATAGCTGGGCAAGGGCTGGCATGTTGGAATAATACCTGGCTCTCCTGGATGTCGAGTGTGAGGGCCGCGTGCCAAGCAGCTACCTCACCTCCGGAGCGGCGGGGCCTCCAGTAACCCTCTGCCACACCTCGGGACACACGCATCAAAGAGAAACCTGTTCCAATCCGCAGGTCGCTACTGGTGGGATTTGGGTTTGCCGCCCAAGGTCTTTGCGTGGTGACGTAGGCGACGGCTTTTCAGTCCTCTCTTAAATAATATAGATTTCATGGTCACCCGAATGTTGCGGGCTAGACTGATCTCTGTGGCCTGAAGGAGTTCTGAAAGGCAAAATCTCAGAGATGATTAATGCACCTTCACCATGACCTTTATCTGAAAGCACCGAAGCCTCTCTTTAGATCACATAAAGAGTGAACTATTTTAGGTGGGAAAGAGGAGGAAAGGTCTGACTGTCTTGGATATACAATATAGGTATGCAGAATGGGGCATAGAGATCCTGGGGCAGATTTACAAGCCCCTTGCGCCACTTTTGCGTCATTGTTAACATGGGAAAAATGACGCAAAAGTGGCGCAAGGGGCTTGTAAATATGCCCCCCTGTGAGCAAGAATAAGCGCACACAGTGGTCCTCAGCATCCCTCACAGTGGTGCCTTTAGAAGAGGGCACATTGTGCCCGTGCCCCAGGCTGTATTAACTTGAACGGCCAGCCAGGATAAACCTCACTTCAGGCAAAGTCATGAAACTTCACCTGTCTTCATGAAGGGTGAATTTTCTAAACTCCACCCAACTTTGTGGGCAATTATTTAACTTCTTATGCTACTAATCTAAAAACAACGTTCCAGATAGCTTGGAGCTTATCCATCAAGGACTAGCAGAGTATTTTAAACACATTAACACATTAATGCTGCAACAATGATGAAATCCATATAGAATCTAATTACCGTTTTATGGGGGGGTAATGGGAAGGCCCCGCGAACAATGTCACTGTTAAGGCTGTGTCAAATGATTGATAGTTCAGTTACATGCGATCAACAACACTAGTCAAAACTACACAGACTATAAACAGGCAGGCACATCGGCATACCCCGCTTCAAGTTACAGGCAGGTTGTGCTGAAGCAGACCTTCGTCAGAGAGCCACCTTCCACGGTAGGAGCTGAATGATTGTGTGAGGTGGGGATGGGTCATTTTGTGACCTGAGGCCAATCTGTGGGCACGAGTTCCCTTTTCAGTCACAGAGCCACGGTTGGCCAGTTAGCAGCCCTGCCCTTATGGTTTTGCCAGTGAGTGGTGATTTCATGGTTTGCATGTAAGATCCTGTTATCTGATGATTTCTCTTTTTGCTTATGCTTGCATGGTTCCTCCTATTTGGCTGTTAAAAACGGGTCAACTGTCTGGAATTACAGATATTCTCCTCTCTTTCACTTGCTGAACACTGTCCTGGTGGCACTCAGTAGGTGGCTAACAGTATTTAGAAAATCAGGTACTTTTCTGATGATGAATGTAAAAAGCATGAGAGCCTGTCATGTGTACTAGAAATTGAAAATATTTACTTTTAGGGGATTGTTCCTCAGCACTGGAGGTGCAACTAAATGCCAGGCTTTTTGGATGGATTTAAGAGGCTGCAAAGTTTGTGTATTCTAGAAACCCACATTACCTTCATAATAAAAATTAATTCTTCTCAACATGTATACTGTACTTTTCAGTGACTAATCAATGAAATCTAGATATGACGGACATTGAAAGAGAAAATATAACTATGTATCACCAAGAGCCACAGTAACAAATAACAAAGGAGTGGAGTGCCACTGTTTGGAGATTTGGCAAAAGCAAAGTGGACAATTAACATTGGTAAGACTTTAAAAGAACTTTTAAGGCCCCATTGCAGGTTGATGGTTGAGCCCTAAACTAGGATAATTTTTAAAAAATATTTCCTAAGTTCGATATTTTTGCATTTTAAACACAATTGGGGCATATTATCAAGAACGGCGTTAAAATTATCGCCGGTTTAGCGGCAGTAAACTGCCGCTAAAGCGGCGATAATGGGCTTGATAATATGCTCTTGAGAATTCCAATAGAAGTCCATGTTCTGGTGTGAACATGGGCTTCTATTGAATTCTCCAGGGCATATTATCAAGCCCATTATCGCCACTTTAGCGGCAGTTTTCTGCCGCTAAACCGGCGATAATTTTAACGCCGTTCTTGATAATATGCCCCAATTGAGAGGTCGGAAGCACTGATCAAAACATGATAAATAAAAATCCTACTTAAAATCTCTAATCACATTTTTTCCCACATTTCTAGCTCTCATTTTGCTCCTTCTAGTTCTGTTTCTCTCTCAACTCCATCTTTCTTATAATCTCAGTCCCATACTCCTTTTCGTTATCTTCTGTATCGATCTCTCTTCCCATTCATCTCGTTTTCTATTTTGCCTGGTCAACATACTCTCCCTTTCTTTCTCCACTATTACGCTCATTCTTTGCTTTTCACAATTTGTATCTCTTTTTCTAGTGTTCTTACTCAGTAAACATTCTATTCTGCTTTTTATTTCCTCTCTCTGGTACCCACTCTGATTTCTTCTTTCGGTCTCTTGCCCTTTCCTTGTCTAAAATCTGTTCTCCTTGTCTTCCTACTATTTCTCACTCTTTCTCTTCCTCTTCTCTATAGTCCCCTTCTACCCATGTCTTGTTCTCAGAATTACCTTTTCTTTGTATGTGTAGCCAAATGGAGCTTTAGCCAGCGTAAAGCAGAATAAACTAGAGGTATCTTTAAAAGGCATTGTAGGCGATAAAACCATTTCGCTCAACTACCTTGGTTATTGGTATGCAGTGTGGACATGGGATGCAAATGTATTCTGCTGGGGAGGCAGTGGAATTTTAAATTGAAATATTTCTACATTTTAAGAGTAAACAAACATGGTACCCGGAGGAAAAGAAGCCTACACCATGTATCCAGGGATTCAGGAGAATCATGTATTTCTCCGTTTTGTAACAACAGGCACATAAAACTACAAAGATGCTGCTGGTAAGGACAAATCCAGTTTAGCAGACTTTTCATTAACCAAAAGAGGTGTTAAGTTCAACAGTGACTGTCAATGATGGATTCAACAATATTGCACATTTGTTTATAGGAAATGTGCTAAATTCATGATCATTTGGCAGGGACACGCTTATCTAAGATATGCCTGTCTATCCATGAGGCATGATCAATGATAGAGTAGATTCAACTCTGCAGCACCGACTGATGTAGCAGTGGTGTTCACCACAGAGTTAAATTCAACCATGAAGCACCTCATTAAGCCGGAGGTGTGTTAAGTTTGACAAAAAAATCAAACATAGATGTTTAATTTAATTTATTTATGCTGGAACTGCTCAGTGCAGAAACTTTGCCACCAAACATGTCGTTTATATTTAGCTAGTAGAATTTTGGCAGACCTCCTGAGAAGAATCAACCCTATTGGGAGGTGCCAATACTTTCTTATTAAAAGTATGGCTTCCTCTCATGAGAAATGGCCATACAGTTTGCACTGGCCGAAACCCCGCGCATCCACAGAGCCAGAGCAGGCGGAAGATCCTTCTCTCACATTGCAGCCAAGACCTGGAACGAGCTACCGGCAGACATCAGACGCGCCCTCCCTGAACACCTTCAGGAAGACCCTCAAGACCTGGCTCTTCGGCTAAACAGATCTGCGGACCCCTCCTCCCCCTCAGCGCCTTGAGACCCTCACGGGTGAGTAGTGCGCTTACAATTCCCTGATTGATTGACAGTTTCTCTGTGGCCCCTTTCTATCAAAGATAGAACATTCCTGCAGAGAACTGTCAGGGTCAGTAGCATAATAGACTCTGCCTTGGCGGTGTGTCTTTTCTATTATGGAATGTCTTCTGAGGTGGATTTGTACGGTGCCATTAAAAATATAGTAACCTTCTACGAGGGGCTGGTAAAAGACATTCAATCACTGTTTTTTCTCTGGTATCCTGTCTAAGAAGACCTCTCATCCTAGGAGGCTTCTAGGATTGGTTGGGCGTCCTCCAGAATCAAGGAACAAGAATGTTAGTGCAACGCAGCCACCAAATCCCCACAGCTTGACTTTCATACTTATTGGACATCAGCCAGCAGGAATTTGTAGTTTATTATGTCACCTAGAAGGACAAACTCAGAAAACTCCATAATCAAAATGGGAAATTGCCAGAACTGGCCCACCAAAGTGGCAATGATTAGAATTTTTCCCCGCCCCAGGTATAATACCAATAAATGACCAGAAGGTGCCAGTTTAATTTATTGTCATTGTCATGACTTTGTAAATTGAATCTACATTGAACATTCTATTGTCACTTGGAAAACATAGAAATGTCCATGTGTGCTCAACACAGGTTATATACAAATCTGTAAGTTATATCTAGCGTACGCATGTATATAAATGTTCACTAATTATTAGGCAGTCAGCACATCAATTATAAAAGAGATCATAATAGCCATTTATTTGTTAGAAATATAAAACAGAGATTTATTTCTTAATTTTTTTAAATAGAGTTTCTAAGGAGTTAAATACTATTCAAAAAGCCTTGGGATGTGCTTTTATATTTCATATATCTTAGATTAAAGTAAAGCAAACATCGGCAAAGCCAATGGGTCTGGCTTGCATTTTGAGTCCTGAGTAAGGGTCTGATTTATACTTTGGCAGATGGATTAAGACCGTTGCCATAGCTGAGTACTTTCCTCCCGCAATGGTGAGGGTGCTCTAACCACAAAATTTAGAGATGCCCAGCAGACATCTATTGCATTTAGAGGAATCGCAGTAATTTCAATTCCTGTAAATGCTTTGAAAGTTGACAGACGGCTCCGTCAACATGACAGAGCCATATGCTAAATTTTCAACATTTTGTTTATTTTCAAAAAACAAAATCTCAAAGCAGGAATTTGTTTTTGAAAATAAAAAAGACAATGGCCCCCTCCCCACGGGAGTTTCTGTCCTATGGTGAGGGGGTAACTTAGCTCACTTCACAGCCCCTTACCGCCAGGTTATACTTGGTAGTGATGGACAGTGAAAACTGGCCATATGTTTGCTCACTCTAAATAGGGCGGGCAAATACACCGCTAAACCTGCTTCAGCCCTTAATCCATTGGGCCGTCGGAGGTGGATGTAGGCAGTTGAGATGGATTAATCTCCAATGTCTACATACTGAATTTCCACCCGTCTCTAAATTTATTTTATTTATTTATTTTGAGTGTTTTCTATTGTGCGAACAAGACCCAGAATAGGGTATCAGAGCGCTTCACAGTACAGAGCAAACAAATTCAAGACAGTTTAGTAGAGTCCTACAGATAGATATCTGGCATATATGAAGTTCGGATAAGTACAAATCGATAATAACATACTAAGTAGAAATAGCTTGTTCAGTTCGGAGCAGTAGGAACGAGTTCAAGTCCAAACAAATCATATTTAGCGAGGCAGTCATCACAGGTATCATAGAGACGAGTTTAGTATAGCAGAGATTGGTTCATTGCAAGCAGGAGTGATAACGAAAGTAGAGCTTCCTCAGGAGTCGGATCTTGAGATCGCCAAAGTGGGGAGAGTTACTCCAAGAAAGCGGCAAGCCGAAAGGTTATCTGTTGAAGTTTATAGAGCCCAGGTGAGTGAAGATTGCTAAGGATTTAAGGGAGGAATTTGCTCATCAGGAAGGTTTTAGCTTCCTTTTTAAATAATGTTGATGAAGAGATTCTTCTGATGCTCGGAGGGAGTGAGTTCCACATTCTTGGTGCAGCTCCAGAAAATGCTCTATCATATGTTTTTTCTTGCTGAAGCATGAAGGTTTCAGGAGAAGATTGTCGGAGCTCCTAGAGAGTCTGTTTTCTCCAGATATAGTACGTTTCTGGGCTAGATATTGGGGCGTTTGTGGTGTAATGCTTTATGTGTGATGCAGGCCATCTTTAGATGCATTCTCGCTTCGTAAGGCAGCCAGTTGAGCGCCTTCAGGTGTGGCGAGATATGGTCAAATTTTCTAGATCCTGTTAAGAGTCTTGCGGCTGCGTTGAGACAGGCTTTTAAAGGGGCTGTTGAGATTTGGGAAGACCCGATAGAGTTGTACATCCGTATTCCAACCTCAAGATGACTAATGCCTGAACTGCAGTTTTGAGGTCCGGATTCTCGATGAATGGTTTAATTTTTCTGAGGCAGCTGAGGTGAAAGCGGGCATTTTTAGACAGCATGTTGATGTGTGTTTGCATATTTATGTTCTTATCCAGCATGATTCCAATTGATTTGGTGGAGTCCACTAGGATCGGCCTACAATTTAGAGCAGTGATCATCTTGGTCCACTCCTTTATCACCGAAGAGTTTTTTTGGGGGGAAATTAGAAGGAATTCAGTTTTTTGAGAGTTTAGCTTAAGGTAGTTGGTAGCTAGCCAGTGAAATGTCTTTTCTAGAGCTTGATTCATCATCTTGATCTCTTCAAGGGAAGTGATCTTGATATACGACTGTGTGTCATCCGCGTACATGTGGAAGGAGATATTCGCCTGCTTTAATAGTTCAGTTATGGGTTAGACATAGAGGTTGAATAGCGCAGGGGATAAAGTCGAGCCTTGTGGTACTCCTAATAGATTAAGGGATGGAGGAGAAAGATTTTTATTCACCATAAACTTTTGCGTTCTGTTTTCTAAGAATGATTTGAACCATTGAAGGAATGTGCCTGATAGTCCCATCCTGTTTTCATGCCTCTCCAGGATTTTGCCATGATTAACAGTGTCGAAAGTGGACGAGAGGTCAAGCAGCACTAGCAGACAGGTTTAATTACGGCCGAGAGTGAGTAGGGCGTCTATATGTAGAATTGCTGTTTTGGTGCTATGCCTGGGTCTGAATCCTGATTGGCAGTCGCCAGTAGCTTGAAATCCGTGATGTGTTGGTTTAATTGTTGTTGAACACATTTTTCCAAAACCTTGGCTAGCATGGGATTGTTGGTTATTGGTCGGAAGTTATTGGGGCCGAGGGGTTTTCTGTAGGTTTTTTTAAGATGGGGGTGACTTGACCCATTTTTAGGCAATCCGGGATGGAACCTTGCGAGAGCGATGCATTGATGATTTTGGTCCAGAGATGGGAGATGATATGGTAGATGGGAGATAGGCATTTTGAAGGGAGAGGGTAATTGAAGTGGTTGTTGGGTTTGATAGTCGCTAAGGTTTTTGTAATATCTCTGAGATCGTAAAGTTTGAAGGTTGACCATTGAGCGTTATTTTTGGGCATAGGCAGAGCAGGTTAGATTGGACCTTCAGCTTGAGAGTTCTTTAGGGTAGCTGAGTTGTTTGCGGCCGTCTTGATCTTGCTCTGTCGAGAGTTGGCTTTAGCTGTCATGAATCCCAAAGCTCACACCCATGCTAAACCCTAACAGGTTTCTACTCACACAAAATCTTCCTGGTGCACAACTGGTTAAATTCCTTAATTTCTTGATTCCCCATTGTTTGGTTTTTGTGAGGTATAAGTGTAAAACATAATCCAAGTGTTTATGTAATTCATTTCATGTACCTGTAAAACATAGAAGCTGTTTCATTACAGAGTTAAAATCCAAGATGAAGAAATACACGTGATTATCTATAAACAAGCTCTGGAAACATCACGTTGACTCAGAGCATGTAGTAACATCACAAGGACTCGGTATAATAAAAACGTGTTATCTCACGAGCCAGAAATGCATGCGAGCGGTGTCTCAGCAGGTGTTCAAGACGCTTTCACGTGCAAACTGCTAAAACGTGTTGCACGCGTTTATGAAAATTAACACGAGCGCTACAGGTATTTAAGTCGCTTGCGCCCCCATAAACGCGCTTGGTCTCGTCAGCAACGGATCCAGAACTTACCTGATTTTCCATTCCTGAGTCTTCGGCGGCCTCGCGGTTGTTTCCTGCCTCCTCTTGGTGCCGTCCTCTATCCTCTGGCGACCTCCAGTGGCGGTCTAGATCTCCGGATTTCCTTCCCTTCCGTGGACTGGATCTTCCTCTCCACGATCTCCTTCCGGTGAAAGCGCTCCTGAGAAAAAGAAAGAGGACAAGGTGAAAGTTAATTCGATACTGATAGAAGGCTTCTATCGGTGAGTACATCATTTAATTATTTTAAAGGACAAAACGTAAAAGGAACAAATACTGGAAACTCTTGAAGGAGTTATTCATGAGTAAGCACGTTTGACTTTTATTTCAATTGCACGTTTGACTTTTATTTCAATTTTGGATTTATAACAACAAAGAGACATTGCTAATACGTGCCAATAGGTGCTCAAGGAAAACGGTGTCCAGACTAAGAAGAATCGAACTTCAGAAACAATTGTTGGGACACATTTAAAAGACACTTGTTGAACTTTATATATATGTGTTAAAACTATTATCACAGGTATTTTGATTGAATAAGACGAAAAAGCAAATACTTCCATAGCCTTATAATAGAACTATCTAGTATGTGATTAATCTGAACCTTGGAACATTGTTATTTTTCTGTCTATTCACAGCACAGCAACGCAGTCAATTTATCAACCCTAAAAATCCGAGAGAAACCCTTCTGGAATTCTAGAATGTTATAATAGGTATTTGTAATCTGCTGAGTGTATTTATTCTGAATTCAGATGTTTCATTGATATCATTGTATATCTCATTATTAGACATAACAGAACATCTTCCAGCAACCTGAAAGGCGAACTTCAAAGGGTCAAGATAGGACCAAAGAAAGAGGTCAGTGAAGGCAGAGGTTTCGCGTTTGAATGGAAGGTTCTACATGTCTTTTCTCTCACTCCCATTCCCCCTTTCCCCCTGGGGCCTTTCTGAGTGACAGAGTTTATTACTACTTCTGTGGCTCGGGGAGTATCCGGGGAGACTGGGGTTTGCTCGTCGTCAACGGAGAGCAGGAGTTTCAGGTGGGTGCTTATCTTGACATTAGCTGTGAAGAAGGAAGAAAATTCTTCACTACTTAGCTGCGATTTTGAAGTCAGGAGTGCGGTTTTGGCCAGTTCATTCGATTGTTGTTTTAACATTTCGAAGAGTTTCTTCGGTCTGTTTTTGGCACTGTCTAGTTCCGATCTAAAGAAGTCTTTTTTTGATTTTAGAATACTTTTGTTATAGGAGTTTCTAGACTTCCTTAGCAGTTTGAGTTGATGGGAAGAGGGATGTTGTCTCCATTTCTGTTCAGTTAGTCTCAGTTTACTTCTTTCTTCATTCAGGGCTCCATTGAACCACAGGTTTTTGTCTTTGTTCGCTATTCTTTTGAGTTTTGGTGGGGCTAAGTGGTCAATTAGTTTGGTCATCGTGGAGTTGTAGTGATCAGTGAGTTCATTGACGTCGGGTAAGTTATTAGGAGGAAGGAGTACTTTCTTGCAGTAGGAAGCTAGATTGTTCCAGTTAAGGTTTTTCGTGTCTCTAACCCAATGCCTCTGACCTCTGGTCTAGGGCCGGCTCTCTCCCCAGCAGCTCTGCTGTGTAGTGCCCTGCCGCTGACACACTGACCTCCACCTGATAGGGTTCCAGGCCGCTGTCTGTCCGCTGGTGTCCACTCCTGCCACCCGCCTCCACCTGGTAATTGGCCCGTATCCTTGCCCGTACCGCTGTCTTTGCTTTGCATTCTGCCTTCATTAATATTTTTGCCTTTGTTATTAAATCCTTTTTAATTTTATTCAGTATTCTGCACATTTTGCTTACTTTTCTCTTTTCCTATTGTTTTTGTGCTGCTTCTGTTTCCCGCTGCTGCTGCCCCTGCGGCCCCTCCCCCCTGACGTTCCCTGCTCCCGCCTCCCAGCTGCACGTCCCTCCCCCCTTCCCTATTTAATGACTGCCGCTGCGGGGGAGCGCGAGCAAGACTTCTGACCTCTGGTCTAGGGCCGGCTCTCTCCCCAGCAGCTCCGATGTGTAGTGCCCTGCCGCTGACACACTGATCTCCACCTAATAGGGTTCGAGGCCGCTGTCTGTCCGCTGGTGTCCACTCCTGCCACCCGTCTCTGCCTGGTAATTGGCCCGTATCCCTGCCCGCACCGCTGTCTTTGCTTTGCGTTCTGCCATCATTAATATTTTTTGCCTTCGTTATTTAATCCTTTTGAATTTTATTCTGTATTCTGAGCATTTTGCTTACTTTTCTCTTTTCCTATTGTTTTTGCGCTGCTTCTGTTTCCTGCCGCTGCTGCCCCTGTGGCCCCTCCACCCTGACGGTCCCCACTCCCGCCTCCCAGCTGCACGTCCCTCCCCCTTCCCTATTTAATGGCAGCCGCTGCGTGGTCTCACTGCCGGCGCGCTAAAGGCAAGACCGTCTGCGACCCGAATGCGACCAGCGCCAGGGACCCTGGATCTCCTACCATCTACCACTACGACTCAGCTGCCCTCCTCGCACGTAACCCCGGAAGAAAGAACAACTGCCAGCAAGCGACGCCGAACACGACCCACGGCCAGTTCTCCTGCTGCCACTGCTGCCAGACCTTCACCACCGCCCCTGCCGCCAACACCACCAACGCCCTAAGATGCATCCTCCTCAATGTACACTCCCTGCACAGACACGCCGTGGAGATCTGGAACCTCCTGGACACCCTCTCACCCGACGTCGCCTTCTTTACAGAAACCTGGACCAACACCTCCTCCGCCCCTGACATCGCCATTGCAATACCGGGCGGATACAAGATCCAGAGGAAAGACCGCCCCAATCACCCGGGAGGAGGCCTCACCATCGCGCACAAAAACTCCCTCCACCTCTCCACCTCCAGCGACTCCTTCCCCGCTCCTGAACACCTGCACTTCCAGGTCCGGACAAGCCCCAACTCCACACTCTGCGGCACCCTCGCCTACAGACCCCCCAGCCCCTGGGCCCTCTTCGCCGACACCATCACCGACCTCATCGCGCCCCACGCCATCGCCTCCATGGACTACATACTCATTGGAGACATGAACTTCCACCTCGACAACCCCAACTACCCCAACTCCACCACCCTCCTCGAAAACCTCGCCAACATCGGACTGAAACAACTCGTCACCACACTGACCCACAAGGCAGGACACACCCTTGACCCCATCTTCGCAGGAGGAAACAGCATCCACTTCAGTCACACCAAGCAACCCCCATAGACCGACCACCACTGTGTACACTTCCTCGTCGACAAACCCAAGCCGCCCAAACCCACACCACACCCTGCGAAGGAACTGGAGCAAAGTCACGAGGAACTGCTCAGCTCCACCCTCAACCGCAACACCCCCACCGCTGCAACTGACGCCAACCTCGCTGCCAAGGAATTCCACACATGGATCTCCAACTGCGCAGACAAACTCGCCCAGCGATGCAACTCCGACAGACAGCACCCCAGAAAAGCCGCCTGGTTCACCACCGACCTCCAAGAAGCCAGACGCACCAGCAGACGCCTGGAGAAGAACTGGAGAAACAGCAAGACACCCGAAAATGTCACCACCTACAAGAACGCCATGATGGAATCCACCAACGCATCAGAACCTCCAAAAGGACCTTAATCCACAACAAAATCGTCGTCAACTCCACCAACTCCAAAGAACTCTTCAGCGTCATCCAGGAATTCACCAAGCCCCCCAGCGAAGCCACGGACATCACCCCTTCCCATGACCTCTGCAACAAGCTCGGATCCTACTTCCACCTGTAGATCAAAAACCTCTATGACAACTTCGATGACCACACACCTGACACCGCAACAATCCCGCCCTCCGGCAACGCCAGCTAGCTCACCATCTCCTCCTGGACACCGGTCATGGCCGAAGAGAACGCCTCGACCATGAAAGGCATCCACTCGGGGGCCCCCACAGACCCCTGCCCACCTCACATCTACCACAGAGCCGCCACCAGCATGGCAACAGAACTATGACGCACCATCAACACCACCCTCGCGACCGGCATCTTCCCTGACGACTGGAAACACGCAGAAGTCGGGCCCCTGCTCAAGAAGCCCTCAACAGATCCGACGGATCTCAAGAACTACCTTCCCATCTTGCTCCTCCCTTTTGCAGCGAAAGTCGCAGAGAAGACCGTCAACGCAGAACTGACAAGGTTCATCGAAGACAACGCCATCCTCGACCAGTCTCAATCCAGATACCGCCGCAACCACAGCACCGAGACCGCCCTACTCACTGCCACTGACGACATCCGCATCCTCCTTGACCAAGGCCACACTGCAGCCCTGATTCTACTCGACCTGTCAGCAGCATTCAACACCGTCTCTCACACTCGCCGCCAGACTACGCGACGCCGGCATACAAGGAATCGCCCTCGTCTGGATCCGATCGCTCCTCACCGGCAGAACCCAAAGGATCAGACTACCACCCTTCCTCTCCAAACCCACGAAAATCAACTGCGGAGTTCCCCAAAGATCCTCGCTCAGCCCAACCCTCTTCAACATCTACATGGCCCCGCTCGCAGCCATCGTTCGACAGCACGGCCTCAGCATAGTATCCTATGCCGACGACACCCAGCTCATCCTCTCCCTCACCAAGGACCCCACCACCACCAGACTCAACTTCCAGGAAGGAATGAAGGAAGTCGCAACCTGGATGAGCAACAGCTGCCTGAAACTCAACGCGGAGAAGACAGAAGTCCTCGTCCTCGGAGCCACCCCATTGGCAAGGAACAACACCTTGTGGTCCACCGCCCTCGGCAGCCCCCCGACCTCCATGGACCATGCCAGAAACCTAGGCATTCTACTCGACTCCTCCCTCTCCATGAGCCGACAGATCAATGCCGTCGCCTCCAGCTGCTACAACACCCTCCGCATCCTCCGTAAGACCTTCAAATGGATCCCCCCGGGTCAAGGAAGATAGTCACCCACGCACTCATCACCAGCATACTGGACTATGGAACTGGCTTCTACGCCGGCATAAACAAGTCTCTGCTCTGCAAGCTCCAGACCATACAGAACACCGCCGCCAGACTGGTCCTCGGAATCCCTCGACACGAGCATATCAGCCAACACTTACGAAATCTCCACTGGCTCCCCGTAGAGAAGAGAGTCACTTTCAAGATACTCACCCAAGCCTACAAATGCCTACACAACACCGGACCCCAATACCTCAACGACAGAATCACCCTCCATGTTCCGAAGAGAAACCTCTGATCCGCCAACCTTGTCCTCGCCGAAACCCCTTGCATCCGCAGAGCCAAAACAGGGGGAAAAGCCTTCTCCTACATCGCAGCCAAGACCTGGAACGAGCTCCTGATCGACATCAGATGCGCCCCCTCCCTGAACACCTTCAGGAAGGCTCTCAAGTCCTGGCTCTTCGACTAGACGAAATTTCTGCCCCCCCCAGCGCCTTGAGACGCTCATGGGTGAGTAGCGCGCTTACAATTCCCTGATTGATTGATTGATTGATTGGATTGCCTGGGCTTGATTTGCTTTGAGGACGTTTTCCTTTTTGTGGCGGGTATTTGGAAAGTAATAATAATGGTCTGACCAATCGCATGAGATGATCGAGATAGATTCAACCACTTTTTCTTTGGAGATGATCCAGTCAAGTGTAGCACCTTTGGAATGAGTTGGTAGTGAAGAGGCTTGGATCAGGGAATGGTCTGCTAGGAAGATTTTGACAGCATTGACCTGCTTATCTAAGGGGTCTTCCCAGTGAAGATTGAAGTCCCCTAGGAATATGTCATTAGAGCGAGGGGTCGAGTTTGTTGTAATGATTTCCATTAGTTGGTCTATGAATAAGTTGTTTTTACCTGGGGGATGGTAAAATATATGTAGTTTGTAGGGATGATTATCTGAGGAGTTTATGGAGAGCCCGAGGTACTCACAAGATTCAAGGGGTTTGGAGTGAAACTTCGAGATAGGGATGTTGCATCGATGTATACAAGCGATGCCTCTGCCCGTTTTGTGTGGTCTGTCTAGTTTTATAATGGTGAAGTTAGGGAGGACAAGAAGGTCTAGGCATGGGGAGGATGATTCAGTGAGCCATATTTCCGTTAAGATGGTTACGTCCACTGATTGGTGAGGGGACATGGAGTTGACTCATAGGATAGTAGTAAGGTTTGGATTTCAGAGTCAGTTAAGTAGTTAAGGTGTTTGTGTGTACGGAATTGCCGGTTTGACAGAGGCAGTGGGATAGTATTTAGCTTGCTTTTAGCTGAGGCTAATAATTTTTGAAAATGGTCGATTTTTGAGAGAGAATTTTGAGAGTTGTAAGATATTTTAAATTTCTGAGATAACGTGTTGTAGGTTCCGGTCTGTAATGTCCGTATGGGTTCTGAGTGTGACTAATTCAAATTGGTATGAGGGAGAAGGAAGGAGCGGCGTGCAAGGAAGGCTGGGGTTAGGATTGCTGGGAGGTTCGATAACTGTGTTTGCAGTATGGTAGGTTTGTGCGGCAGGGATAGTGGTAGTCCTAGATGAGTGGTGTAGACACAGGTGAGAGGCTTTTTTACGATTCGCTACAGCGGCCTCATTGCTGTGAGCTCCATGGGAGGTCAGAGAAGGGTTGAGGGGGTGGGAGCTGGTTCTGGAGATGGGGCTAGGAGCAAGGTAAGGAATTGACAAGGGTCGTGAGTTGTGTTCTAAGGGTGGTGAGTTGCTGTTGCATCTTTCAGGGTTCTAGATAAGGGTGTCGGTTGCTGTTACTCTAGGGAGGTAGTGGAATCTGTTTGATCCAAGTGGTCTATGGTTTGAGTATAGGTGTGAGAAATATCCCAGATATGGAGTGTATGATGGGAGTAGTTGTAGACGCGAGCTTTTAGTGTGGTAAAGCATTTGTCGAATTGTTCTAAGTCCTTAATGGCTGCTTGGATAAGAACAGTTACCTAGAAGGGTAAACCCAAATAACGTCACTGGGACCTGGGTATAGAGCAGTACATACGGAGAATGGTCCCAGTGTACGATTACTGTGTTTAAAGAACCAAGAAAATCATACACAGTTATACACAGAATCGCAGTATTCTTAATGAACAGTGTTATTTAATCACACTGAGCAACCTGTATTTTATAACATATGTTAACACATTATTCAAAGCAGTGCCCCAGGAGGGAAGGGTGAGGGTGTAGTGGATGAAGTGAGGATAAGGTAGTGAATGGAACAGTGTACAACTCACAAACTTAGTTATTTCTCAGGAAGGGCTCATACAAGAGCCAAATACATCACATTACATCCAGATATTTAAATAGCCATAGTTATAGATAAAGCCACAGTGATCAATCGCTGTTGGTCAGACTGGCTAGTGTGGTAGATGTCGACGCTTCGACTCCTGGAAAGTGGTAGGTAGTATGTCCCTTACGATGGGGTCTTCCTCAGACAGGAGTGTGGGAGTGGAGAGGCGAGTTACCTGGAGATAAATTAAAAGAAAACCTTAAGAATGGAAATTCCCATAAAGGAGTCAGTTAAAAACAAGAACTAAGCTCCAAAGATTTACCATAAGTAGCCCAAACGATGGGCCTGAGGAGAAACAGGCGCAGGCTCCAAATCGGTGTGAGCGAGCAAACACCTGCAAAAGTAATAGGCAGGTTCAGAATACAGTGGATGGTACAATTCAGTGGGAAAGAAATGAAAAGGGAGGGTAGTCCGGTCCACTTACTTTACTGGTGCTAGTTTATGGAAGGAAAGGTCTGCTGGGCCTGGGAAGTGAATTAAGTATTCACATCATCGGGCAAAGGCTCAGTATTCACATAATTCTAAAAGGAGATACAGTGTAAATTAAATCAAGTACTCCATTCCCATACACATGTATGGGAACGGAGTACTTGATTTAATTTACACTGTATCTCCTTTTTAGAATTATGTGAATACGGAGCCTTTTGCCCGATGATGTGAATACTTTAATTCACTTCCCAGGCCCAGCAGACTAATCCTGACTAGACCTTTCCTTCCTTAAACAGCACCAATAGAGTAAGTGGACCGGACTGGCCCTCCCTTTTTTCATTTCTTTTCTCACTGAAATGTACCATCCACTGTATTCTGAACCTGCCTATTACTTTTGCAGGTGTTTTGCTCGCTCACACCGATTTGGAGCCTACGCGCCCTGTTTTCTCCTCAGGCCCATCGTTTGGGCTACTTATGGTAAATCTTTGGAGCTTAGTTCTTGTTTTTAACTCACTCCCTTTATGGGAATTTCCATTCTTAAGGTTTTCTTTTAATTTATCTCCAGGTAACTCGCCCCCAGTCTCCCTCCCCACACGCCTGTCCTGAGGATGACCCCATCGTAAGGGACATACTTACCTACCACTTTCCAGGGTCGAAACGTCGACATCTACCACACTAGCCAGTCTGACCAACAGCGATTGATCACTGTGGCTTTATCTATAACTATGGCTATTTAAATATCTGGATGTAATATGATGTATTTGGCTCTTGTATGAGCCCCTTCCTGAGAAATAACTAAGTTTGTGAATTGTACACTGTTCCATTCACAACCTTATCCTCACTTCATCCACTACACCCTCACCCTTCCCTCCTGGGGCACTGCTTTGAATAATGTGTTAACATATGTTATAAAATACAGGTTGCTCAGTGTGATTAAATAACACTGTTCATTAAGAATACTACAATTCTGTGTATAACTGTGTATGATTTTCTTGGTTCTATTAAACACAATAATTCGTACACTGGGACCATTCTCCGTATGTACTGGATAAGAACAGTGCCGTTTTTGTAGGAGGTTATGTTCAGATTAGCTCTAAGGTTTTGTGAGGGTGCCGTTATAATCCTGGTTCCATAAGGAATATTTTTCTTATCCTGGATGATTAGTAGCTTAGAGAAGGTAGTTCGCCATTTAGCCATTTTTCTAGTGAAAAATATAAGGTCATTGATTATTATACCTTTATTTAAGTTGAATGAGGTGGATAGAACTTAAATGAGGTGGATAGAACTTCACTTTAGTGGAGAGGGTATTCAGTCACCATTGCGACGGAGTGCCCTCTCTGACAAAATCTAAATCAGGCCTTGAAATATAAAAAAAATGCCTGTTGCACTGAAAAACAAAAAGCAATTTCTTTTTGCATAAAATGCATCTATGAGATGAAAAATGTGTGATGATTCAATGTATTTTTAAGATCTAAAATAGTCCTTCATGAATTGCAATGCAAATTCTCAGTAGGCGGTGAGATGATATACCCAACAACCAATAGCATGAGGTGAGCATAAGATTTCAATACATTTTATTTATGTAGCGCTTATATTTCCCTTCCTTGGAGGAAAAGATAAAACATGACAAACATTATGAAGTGCAGGACGTGTGCTTTTTTGATTTACATGTGTGTATGCGAAGGTGAATGTTGCTTGCTTAAATTAACATACGGCCTGATTTAGAGTTTGGTGGACAGGTGTTTACTCAGTCAAGGTGACGGAGTAAAATACAGTTACCCTGACGAAGTCCCTGTCTACCGAATTCTGAGATACCCACTGTACCAGCAAACATCTCTAGCATTGGCAGGAACCACCATCAAGTGTATTCCTGTTAATGCATTGTAAGTTTGATGGACGACCCGGTCAACATGACTGAGCTGCACAGCAAACTTACAATATTTATTTTATTTTCAAAAGCAAAGACCCAAAGTGGAATTTCATTTTGGAAAAGTAAAAAAAACAATGCTCCCCTCGCCATGGGAATTTCCTCCAATGGTAATAATTTGCATTTTTCACTGCCCATTATTGCCAGGTTCTACCTGGCAGTGGCAGACCGTGAAAAGTGCCCATGTGCTTGCCCACTCTAAATTGGGGGGTGAACACATGGCAAAACCTCCAACAGCTTTTACTCTGTTGGACCACTGGAGGTTTATGTCTGTGGCATAGGTGGATAAGTCTCCACCTTTGACATAATGAAACTATGCCCAACTCTAAATGAGGCGGCCGGACCCTCAGTTTGGCGGAGAGGGTACTCCGTCTCTGCTGCAATGGAGTACACACTCCGCCAAACTCTAAATCGGGCAAATAATTCTCCCACAAAACTTTGGCAGTTCATTGGGTCATTTAGAAGGTGATCAAACATTAATATGGACTTGCCCAGCCCTCAAATGCCCCCATAGCTATGGCCCTGGTTACAGTGTACCATATACTTGCAGCTTGTAAATCCTGAATTTGTTTACTCCAGTCTCATTTTTGTCTATACTGAGTACATTTTTATTAATTGGTATTCTGCCATTTATATGTGATGACCTGACTAATTTGGCCACTGAGACACTGTGTCATGGTAATCTAGTCTGGATTTGTTGAATTACAACTGGTAGGAGTGTATCTCTCCCTCCCTCGCCTCACCCACCTTTCCCCTCATTTTGGGTGTTCTTTACCATCCTTTAACTATTCCAAAGATATCACTTGACCTCTAGTGGTAGACATAGGGTCTAACCTCAACATTCTCACATTCATATTACTTTGGCACCGGCCATTAGGGCATACATAAGACTTTGGAACTGCCTTGCAGAACTTTTGTGTCTGGATTCCGCCAAAGAGGAGTAGCTCGAGACAGGATCTGCTCACAATCCACCAATCTGCTCCCTGGAAGGGCAGGCCAATACACTCGTATATATAGAGGCTCACTACTAGGACCTCTGCTTGAAGAAAATGGGATAAGGATTAGAAACAGAAATAAGACAACATTGAAGTGACACCTTATCTTTAGAATGAAAGGTAGATCTTAACAGAGTATCGATTTAAAACTCTCAGTCGGAGGATGGAATTCCATACTCCAGATGTCAAGCCATTGACAAAACCTAGAAAGTACCCACCCTCCCCAAATTCAGAAGCATTTGAGAGAACAGAGTGTAAGGCAAGATAGAAATGCCAATTGTGTTAGGAACACAGCTAGTCACAAGGCCTACAGAAAGGTAACATGGAAAAGTAAGTAAAAGTGATGGAAGGGGAGAAAACAGCAAAGGTGTGGGAATGCTAACAGAGAAAGAGTGGAGCAGGAACCTCACAGAACATGACGTTACGAGGCACAGACAGATTCCCACAGCTACTTAAGGTAACCTGGAAGTTCCCACTCTATCCTGTTGCCAGAGCGGGTGTTTCTGATTGGCTGTTTGAGTCAGATCGTCATACAGTCCTTCCCTTTCAACCCCAGTCTCCACAACACCTCCTCCACCTCTTCCAACCGAGCTTTGGTCTTGTTTTATATCTTCTGTTCTGTGATGTCTTACTATGAGATA
This sequence comes from Calotriton arnoldi, assembly GCA_963921515.1. Taxonomy (NCBI): domain Eukaryota; kingdom Metazoa; phylum Chordata; class Amphibia; order Caudata; family Salamandridae; genus Calotriton; species Calotriton arnoldi. The sequence continues at coordinate 83,782 of CAWUFW010020883.1, forward strand.
TTGTTATGATCATGTCCTCTCTTTCTCTTGCAGGGCTGTCTCGTCTCAGCCACCCTTACAAATCGCCTTCTGATGTTTTGGTGGCCTACGGTAAGACAGGATGTTACTCATTACATTAAGGCCTTGGTTACCTGCTGTCAGGAATAGACGTCAGGCCTGTGTAATCTGTCAGCATTCCTGTGGCCTGTATACCAATTATGTCCTAGTATGTGCCTAGAAATGATATGTTTATGATTTCCTGTCTCATTCCCGTGGCCTGTATACCAATCATGTCCTAGTATGTGCCTAGAAATGATATGTTTATGATTTCCTGTCTCTTGCTTTTATCGCTGCTCATTATGTGTCTTTATTGAGCCTATCAATGCTTGTTGTCATTATATGCCTTTATTGAGCCTAGCAATGCTTGTTTTATTTATTGCCCACAAGGAAGCATTGATCCTTTTTGCCAATGCTACTTATTGCCCACAAGAAAACATTAATCCTTTCACAACCCGGGAAGCTAGAAACTGACGGCGCGCATCGGCTTTGTTTCCCTGTTTCCGGGGAAACGTTCCAGAAGGTCCTTGAAAAAACAGGACACGTTAAACAAACACGCTGCTAAGGATGCAACCGGCAATGCCCGTGCATTGGCTATAAATAGCCATGCCCAGTGAGGCGCGTTGCTTGGTTTTTTGTTTTCGTTGTCCTGAACGGTGATTGGACAGCGTATCCGCCGCATCGCTGCAGTCTTCAGCTGCGCCTCTGAATTCCTGTCATTGCTGAAGCCGGTTTCAGCGAGGAACATCAGCAAGCAGGAACCGGGACTGAAATAAAAAGCTAATTAGCAAGCAGGAACCGGGGCTGAAGTCTAAGCTAAGTGTTCTTTCTAGATTTCATCGTATGCCTCGTGTGCCTCGTGTGTCTTTAGGAAACTCTAAATATTTTCTGGAGCATAGTCTGGCTATCTGGTTATTGCTCTCCCTGCGTTCATATTTTTGTTTATGGAACTTTAGACTTTTGTGTGACATTTCAATTTTGGGCAAAGTGACTTTGGTGACATGAATTAATAAGAAGCGTTCCTGGCATTTGATGTGAATTTGCTGGGTCACTGTTAAACCAGAAATATTACTTAGCTATAAAGAAAGATTTATCACGCCAAAGGTGAGGGTGATCATATGACGCATATGAAGGTGTTCTCTAGAAAAAGTGACATGAGAGGTTAATACGTTGTTTTTATGTTTTCTAGACCAATTGCTTTTCACTTATATATACGTATATATCCTATCCCTGTCCTTGAGAGTAAACAATCCTAGACGTTTAGTGTCACTGAATGTACACGCGCAGCAACACTGTAGAGGTAACTCTTGGGAATACAAGCGATTCATAGTTATAGAGGACATATTTTGAAACTACCTTATTGTTAATAATTACCCTTGATTCTAGGTTGAAGACTAACGCTACGCCTGCTTGTAAGAACTCGGATCCTGGCCGGCCCAGGTGGCAGATGGTGGCAGTGTCTTCTCTTCTCTTTTGTCTCTCGTCCCAATCCCCTTCCCTCTTGGAACATCTGTCAGGGCTCCTGTTTTAATCAGTAGCGCTGAGAGTTGTTCCGAGTGAGTTGAGGAACTAGCATCGCCCCTGCAAACGATCCTGGATTTCAGGTGAGTGGCTGGTCTCACATCCCACATAAAACCAAGCCACAAAAATCATAGTTTGCCTGGGCGATAGATTCCCCCGTTAACGAGGCCACTTCCTTACAGAAATTGTCCAAAGCTTTTGAAACATTACAACCTGAGGTAGCAGTTTTGAAGCAAACTAATCATACCTTGAAGTGTGAACTGCAACGGTATAAACCAAGAGAGTCACCCTGGGACAGCACCACAGTCAGGCCTAAACAGATAATTCAACCACCACACTTTCAGTTCTCATCAGTTACCACAGACACATCAGGGACCCAACCAGTTACTGTATCAGTCACTACATCTACCCCGGTTCCTCTAGCCCCTCCCGAACGATTTTTGGGGGATCAGACAAAATGTGGTATTTTTATGAATCAGTGCCAGCTCCATTTCCTGTGTCTCCCTTCTGCATTTCCTGATGATGCTACAAAAGTAGCATTCATTCTTTCGTATCTAGGCGGGACTGCGGCTATGTGGTCCATTCCAAATGTAAACGAGATGATCCTATTTTACACGATTTCTTTCGATTAGCTCTTTGCTAAACACCAGTTTGTCCAAGCAAGTGACAATGAACTTCTGAATTTACGTCAGGGAAAACAGGACTTATTATCATACATTACTTCATTTAACAGACTTCTCTCTGAAACAGAATGGCCAGAGGAGAAAAGAACCTCACTTTTCTATCGCGGTCTCCGAGATGAGTTGAAGGATGTCATTGCCCAGATTGTGGATCCTCCTACAGACTGTGCGGAATTCATTGATTTGGTGGTCCAGCTGGACCATCTTCTTGGTGAGCGTAGAGGTGAGAAAAACCATGGGGATTTAGCACGAGTAGTAGTAGTAAAGCATGAGAAAAAGGAACTCCCTAGCTCTAGCTATTCCTCGGATCCTTCCGAACCAATGCAGATTGGCAGTGTCAGGGGACCACTATCTAAAGACGAGAAAGATCGTAGGCGTCATCTAAATTTATGTTTACACTGTGATCGTTCAGGACACTTTGCACGGAATTGCTTTGCAAAAACCACTTCCCGAAAAGCAATAGGTCTCACAGATACTCCGTTACCTGCCATAGAAAGCTCACAGTCGGAAAACTCCCTGGCCCGGACAGAGGCCCCCTTATCAAGTATGTTGGGCGACACTGCCTCGTATCATTATTTGGCAAACACTATGACACCTGCACCACGCCATCTTACCCTGATAGTCACTTTGCTTTTTTCTAATCAAGTGCAAAAAGTAATACCTATCCTACTAGATTCAGGAGCCACTGGAAATTTCATGGATATCGAGTTGGCAAACACTCTGAATATTCCCACCATCAAGAAAGATACTCCTGAACCAGTGAGAGCAGTAGATGGATCCGAGTTGTCTTCTGGTTTGATCCTCCATCAGACAGCACCATTGACCATGCTTTGTGCAGATGGTCATTCCGGACAGATTCAGTTAGATCTAATAGACACTCCTGTTTTCGGGGCCATATTAGGCATCCCTTGGCTCCAACTCCATAATCCGAAAATTGATTGGGTCAAGCGCACAATTACATTAGATTCCGCGCATTGTTGGCACACGTGTTACACAAATAGACAACAACCAGTTCTTCCTTTGCACTGTGCCTCTACACTTGAGACTCCAGAACCTGTAAGTGAAAAAACCAATACAATCACTCTACCAATCATCTATGAAGATTTTCAAGATGTGTTTTCAGAAAAGCAGGCGACTCAATTGCCTCCCCACCGGTCATATGACTGTCGAATTGACTTGGTTCCGGGAGCCACGTTACCATGTAGTCGAGTGTATGCTATGCCTGGGCGGAGCTCGTGGAGTTGCACTTCGCGGAATTCCACGGAGTTGCATAAAAACTCAGTGGAATTCCGCGGAGTTCCGCTCCGCCCTATATCTGTAAAAGATCTGGGTTATATTGCCACCATTAAAGAAAAACAAACAAAAAATAAATGCCACTGTGTTTCAATTGCATTTATATAGTGCTTACTAGTACCCCTGTCAAAGAGTTGAATTAAACTGGTGATTCCTGCATGCACACATGCCCCAGTCTTTTGCCAGAAGAACATTTGAGTGTTTCAAAATAAATGCGTCACCAGTGCCGGCCAGTGAATGCGTTAAATAATACGGTGAGTTTGATCCCACACCCGTGCTGCTCCCTCTTACCTCCAAAATCTGCAGGGGCAGTTGGGTGGCATATGGCATGGCAGTCTGGGTGGTTTCTTTGTTGCGCTCACTGCCACGGCTCCTCAGGGGAGGGCGATGGCTCGGAGGCCTCCGGGGGCGAAAGAAGCCTGCCCTTGGTGCCTAGTCCTGCCGCGCAGCCCCAGCCTCCTGCTCTCAGTGCTGCAGCCGCTGTCGGGTCGGTCTCTGAGGATAGGGAGGTACTACTATGGGGGCAGAAGTCAAGGGAGCTGGGTGTGCAGTGCACCCCATGGTCGCTGTCGGAAGGGCTCGCTCTAGGGGGCGGGCTGCAAGCAACAAGGATCCCGCCTTGCTGCTACGTCAGCCTAGTAGTCACACCGAGGCTTGGAGCGGATGCATTCAAGGGCCTATGGTGTGCAAAGAGGGACAGAGGGGGCATGGCCATACGGTCGTCACGGCAACCGCCACAGATGCCAAGGCGCGTGCAACTCGGGCTACCTGCTGGAATGCCTACAAAGGTTGCAGTGCGAAGCAAGATATCGACCAAATTTGGACATTTCACAGGTGAGCTGAGAGGCGCGCTGGTGAACTCCGCTCCGTGGTGACTCCACTCCGTGGTGAATGTGGAAACTTCACGCTCCAAGCAGAGTGCGGAGTGGGAAAATCTCTGCAAACTCCGCTGGCGGAGCGGAGTTCACCGCCCACGGTTAGTGTATGCCCTATCAGAACCCGAGACCCTTTATTTGAAAGACTACCTAGATGACTTATTGTTAAAAGGGTTTATAAGGCATTCCACTTCTCCTGTTAGCTCCCCACTTTTCTTCGTCCCAAAGAAGAACCTAGAACTTCGCGCTTGCATTGACTATCACACAATAAATAAGGTCACGGTAAAGAATAGATATCCCCACCCACTGATACCAGTCTTACTGGATCAAGAGTGCAAATCAACCATCTTTAATAAATTGGATCTGCGGGGTGCATATCACCTAATAAGGGTAAAAGCTGGAGACGAGTGGAAAACCGCCTTCCGGACCAAATTTGGTCTGTTCGAATACACTGTGATGCCCTTCGGGCTGTGCAACGCCCCCGCAGCATTTCAATTTTTCATTAATGAGGTGCTACAAGATTTTTTGGATGTGTTCGTCATCTGCTACATCAATGATATCCTTATTTATTCATCCTCTACTGAAGAGCATATTGGTCATGTCCGAGCAGTATTGCAGCGTATGTGAGAACACCATTTATTTGCCAAACTAGACAAATGTGTCTTTCACGCCACCAACATCGAATTCTTAGGTTATGTGATTTCTCCCGAAGGTATTGCCATGGATCATTCCAAGGTACAGGCCATACTGCGATGGGAAACCCCAGGATCTCTGAAGGACATTCAACGATTCCTGTGTTTTGCCAATTTTTATCGGCGATTTATTTCCCAGTTTTCTTTGGTTGTCTCTCCCATTACCCACCTACTAAAAAAGGGAGTAAAGTTTAATTGGTCCCCAGAGGCAGAACAAGCTTTTTAGGTGCTGAAAAAAGCCTTTACTGAAGCCCGCATCCTACATCACCCGGACTCCTCTCAACCTTTTTATGTTGAAGCGGATGCTTCTCAGGTAGCCGTTGGGGGAGTTCTTTCTCAAAGGGATCCTGACTCTAGAACCTCCATCCAGTGGCTTACTTCTCTAAAAAAAACTCCTGCCTGCCGAATAGAACTATACGGTAGCTGAACGCGAGTTGTTAGCCATCAAACTGGCATTTCAGGAGTGGCGACACTATTTATTAGGGGCTCGTCACACGGTAACTATTTATTCTGACCATCGTAACCTCCAATTCGACCAAAATGTTAAGGGGTTAACACCACGCCAACTGTGTTGGCTCTTGTTCTTTAATGAATTTGACTTCAAAATCACTTACAGACCAGGTAAAGACCAACAGAAAGCTGACACTCTATTGCGACTAACTTATCCCAGCTCTGAAAACAACATAGCCTCAGCTAATCCCATCATTCCTGAGCATAAAATTGTTGCTTTGTGTGCTCCCCAAGAATTCTTAACACAGGTGCAACAAGCACTACATACTGAACATCTACCCCCTGAAACCACTAAAAAAGGGGATTTAGTATTTTTTGAGAAGCGTTTATATGTCCCTACAAAAGCTTTACGTAATACTGTTTTACATTGGAACCATGATGCTGTCTTAGCCGGACACCCGGGCTATAAGAAAACCTTGGAACTTTGTCAGCGGGATTTTTGGAGGCCCACGTTAATCAATGATGTTAACAGTTACGTTCAGTCATGTTCAACCTGTATACAATCAAAGTCTTCCCATGTTGCCCCCGCTGGATTATTGCAACCCATGCCCATACCACCCTCGCCCTGGCATACCTTAAGTATGGATTTCGTCACTGGTTTACCTATGTCCAATGGATATTCCATCATATGGGTGGTAGTGGATTATTTAACCAAAATGGCACATTTCCACCCATTAAAACACATGCCCTCAGCTAAAGAACTAACTGCACTATTTATACAACACATAGTCAAAGCACATGGACTTCCGACCACCATAGTATCTGATCGGGAGCCACAATTTGTCTCCAGATTCTGGCATAACTTTTGTTCATCCTTGAGCATTGATGTTCGTCTGTCTTCAGCTTACCACCCTCAAACCGACGGACAGACGGAAAGGCTTAATCAAACGATGGAACAAACCTTGCATTGCTTTATCTCTTCTTGGACTACTGAATGGGATAAAGCACTGCCTATGGTGGAATTTGTATCTAATAACACCGTGCACTCTGCTACAGGAGTTTCCCCTTTTGTCTGTCTATTAGGTTATCATCCCCGAATGCTCCCAATCATACAAACATCTAGCATAAATAAGGTTCCAGCAGTACAAGATCATCATAAAGAATTGATACACATTCAGACACAGGCTAAGCAACACATAACATCATACCAACAACAGATGAAAGATCAGGCATACAAACATAGGCAACCGACTCCTTTATATGCTATAGGAGACCAGGTATGGCTCTCAGCAAAGAACCTGCGACTGAGCGGGTCTTGTAAATTACATCCGAGGTATTTGGGTCCATTCTCCATCAAAAGACTGATTAATCCTGTCACAGTAAAACTCGAACTTCCTACGGATTTTCAGATACACCCAGTTTTTCACGTTTCCCTAGTTAAGCCTTACTCCCCTACCACCCCTGTTGGTCCACCACCACCTCCCATCAAGGTTCATAATGAATGGGATTTTGAAGTGCCCAAAGTGCTTGATTCCAAACAAATACATTATCTATTAGCATGGAAAGGGTATGGGACTGAAGAAAACTCATGGGAACCCGCATCCTCAGTTCATGCCCCTCGGCTGCTGTGACAATTTCATCAGCAAAATCCATCTAAGCCACAACCAGTGTCAGGATCTTTGAGGGTGAGGACTGTCAGGAATAGACGTCAGGCCTGTATAATCTGTCAGCATTCCCGTGGCCTGTATACCGATCATGTCCTAGTATGTGCCTAGAAATAATATGTTTATGATTTCCTGCCTCATTCCCGTGGCCTGTATACCAATCATTTCCTAGTATGTGCCTAGAAATGATATGTTTATGATTTCCTGTCTCTTGCTTTTATTGCTGCTCATTATGTGTCTTTATTGAGCCTATCAATGCTTGTTGTCATTATATGCCTTTATTGAGCCTAGCAATGCTTGTTTTATTTATTGCCCACAAGGAATCATTGATCCTTTTTGCCAATGCTTCTTAGTGCCCACAAGAAAACATTAATCCTTTCACAACCCTGGGCGCTAGAAACTGGCGCCGCGCATCGGCTTTGTTTCCCTGTTTCCAGGAAAACGTTCCAGAAGGTACGTGACAAAACGGGTCACATTAAACAAACACGTTGCTAAGGACGCAACCGGCAACGCCCTTGCATTGGCTATAAATAGCCACGCCCAGCGAGGCACTTCGCTTGGTTTTTTGTTTTTGTTGTCCTGAGCGGTTATTGGACAGCGTATCCGCCGCATCGCTGCAGTCTTCAGCTGCGCCTTTGAATTCCTGTCATTGCTGAAGCCGGCTTCAGCGAGGAACATCAGCAAGCAGGAACCGGGACTGAAATCTAAGCTAATTAGCAAGCAGGAACCGGGACTGAAGTCTAAGCTAAGTGTTCTTTCTAGATTTCATCGTATGCCTCGTGTGCCTCGTGTGTCCTTAGGAAACTCTAAATAACTTCTGGAGCATAGTCTGGCCATCTGGTTATCGCTCTCCCTGCGTTCATATTTTTGTTTATGGAACTTTAGACTTTTGTGTGACATTTGAATTTTGGGCAAAGTGACTTTGGTGACATTTGAATTAATAAGAAGCGTTCCTGGCATTTGATGTGAATTTGCTGGGTCATTGTTAAACCAGAAATATTACTTAGCTATAAAGAAAGATTTATCACGCCAAAGGTGAGGGTGATCATATGACGCATATGAACGTGTTCTCTAGAAAAAGTGACATGAGAGGTTAATACGTTGTTTTTATGTTTTCTAGACCAATTGCTTTTCACTTATATGTATGTATATATCCGATCCCTGTCCTTGAGAGGAAACAATTCTAGACGTTTAGTGTCACTGAATGTACGCGCGCAGCAACACTGTAGAGGTAACTCTTGCGAATACAAGTGATTCATAGTTATAGTGGACATATTTTGAAACTACCTGATTGTTAATAATTACGATTGATCCTAGGTTGAAGACTAACGCTACGCCTGCTTGTAAGAACTCGGATCCTGGCCGGCCCAGGTGGCAGATGGTGGCAGTGTCTTCTCTTCTCTTTTGTCTCTCGTCCCAATCCCCTTCCCTCTTGGAACATCTGTCAGGGCTCCTGTTTTAATCAGTAGCGCTGAGAGTTGTTCCGAGTGAGTTGAGGAACTAGCATCGAATATGACACTTTACAACGCACGCATTACAACGCGTGTCATTACAACGAACTTTTTACATTGCAAAATCCATTACAACGCATGTCGTTACAACGCATGTCGTTACAACGCAATTACTATTCAAACTCCGCCGGGGCGTTACTTTGGGGAATGCGTTGTAATGGATTATGCGATGTAATGACATGCGTTGTAATGGATTTCGCGTTGTAAAACATTTGTTGTAATGACACGTTGTAACGCGTGCGTTGTAAACGATGTTTCCCACTAGCATCGCCCCTGCAAACGATCCTGGATTTCAGGTGAGTGGCTGGTCTCATATCTCACACCTGCATTGTAACTAAGAGTGATCAACAAAGACCAGTAGTGGTTTTACACTTGCCAATTCCTTCTCATCGTGGGCTAATGTCTCTAAGGACTTTTATGTAGCCCTACCCCTTTCACAAGTGTATACCACTCTTCTTGTGGTCATTGAGTATTTCACAATGTTGGCACGTTTGGACCCTTTGACTAAATTACCAAATGACCCAAGAATATCTCTGCATTTTTTTAATTATATAGAGAGGTTACGTGGGCTTCCAGTGGTTATTGTTACTGATTGGAAGAGCCATAGTTTATAGCTAAATTCTGGAATGTTTTACTGCAAGCTTTGGGAACTGCTAATTTTAAGTCCATGATTTTTCATCTGCAGTCAGATGGACAGACTGGTAGGCTGAATCCATCATTGGAGCAGCTCTTGAGATGCTTTATTATGGAACATCTGGAAGAGTGGGCTTCTTGTTGTTTTTTTTTTTTTAACAGAGCTTGCATATAATAACTCACTTTATAGTGCCTTAGGTTGCTCTCCCTTCTATTGCATGTAGGGTTTCCTTACTGATTTGTGGTCCTTTACATGATTCACTACTACAGTTCCATTTGTCACATTCTTGCTGAAGAAATTACATTCTGTACAGAGGTCTGGCATTTCTCAATTAATTAAAGCTAAGACTACTACTAATATTTATCAGTTGGGTGATACAGTTTGGCTGTCTACTTCTTATGTTTCTAATCCAGGTTCCCATGCTAAGTTTCTACATTAATTTGTGGGTCCCTTTAAGATCACTCAGCAGGTAGCTTACTCAGCTTTATGCTTGGCTGCACCAGGCAGATGGAAGATGCAGCCTTTGGTCCACGTATCACAAGTTACATCAGCAGGGGCCTTATCGACTAAACCCCCTCCACCAGTAGTAATAGGTGGTTCACTAGAGAATGAGGTTTAGACCATTCTAGACTACAGTATACAAAATGGGACCTTTCAGTATTTTATTGCATGGAAGGGATTTGATAGCTCAGAGAGGTAATTGGATCCTGAAACCTTTGGACACCAATCTCAGTTGGTAAAGGTCTTTCATGCAGCTTTCACACACAAGTCATAAGAGGGTCAGGAGAGGTGATCTACTTCAGAGGGTGGAGGCGCAGTGTTACGGTTTTAGTCAGTAGAACACAGAGGAAGAGACATGTTCAATAAGATACGACAGAGAAACACAGTCTATCATATTAACAGGAAAGACACGATTGTGGAGTCAGGCTCTTGGCAGCTAGGGCACACACAACAAGACGAAAGAAACATTTACTTCTCAGTTGAGGCCAGCAGAGGCAGTAGAGCAAGCACATGAGTTCCAGGTTCCCGTAAAAAGAGTCAGAATGAGTAAGATAGTGTCTGGCAACTACTCGTTTGTTGGAATACTTCCACTCTTGCATAGTTTGTCACCGGATTTGCTTCCCTCTCTTTTTGTTGTTTTAGTTTCCCTTCTCGGTTTGGTTTCCCACTGCTTTCCCTGCTGCAGAGTTACCATAGATTTCCGCTCCTGTTACCCCTACTTGTAGATTGCTCCTTCAGGACCGCATACAGTGATGCAGCGGAAGCAGAGTACATTTTATAACCTTATACAAAATCATAAATTCTTTTATACTGGATCTTTATAACCATGTGTTCGGGCCCATGAGATCACAACAATCACTAACAATTATCAGGTCCTCCGATGGACCTTTTTGTAGAGCTAATAGGGACTTGATAATGAAAATACGGATAATATTCCCCTCATGAGGAGCTATAACGAAGGAAATACCTAACTAACAATCATAGTCACAATTTTGCAATATGTCAATAACTCACCAATAAATGACAAACTCTAATAACTTATCAAGTCACTTTTATCTAATATTTCAGAATATGAATGGTCAACACATGAATACAATAAAAAAACATTATAAGATTATTTATTAGATCAATGTTACAGGTAAGATCGCAAGTAGGACAAATACAGTTTATAATGAATTCCTCACTATATCATTTACAGGCATGAGTGGAGAGAAGAAGAGACAAAAGAAAAAGTTAATTGCAAATATTAATATGCAATTCGACTTTTATACGAACCTAGGAAACTAATACACAACGTGCAATAGTTAAGAAGAGCTAACCCTTCAGTCGAAAAGGTATAGCTTAAGGCAACATCACCAGCATTTTCCATAAGCTTTCTTGGTATTATTTTTGTAGTTCTACCTGAAAGCTTTTATAATGCAACATTTTATTTCAGTCTCTCTCTCTCTCGTAATGCTTTTAGTCCAAATAAAAGAAGAATACTCTATATTATTCATGTTTATCTGCATGTCTTAATGTTACGTTTATTACTAAATGTGTTGTGCTTTGTCTTTGCACATTTTTCATGTAAACTTGTAAAAGCTCACTCATGTTATTAGTTTTTCACACCATTAGTCATTTGTTTTAGTTAATAACACAAACATGAGCAGATTTGATCAAGCAGGATTATTTCGCAAAAATCATGCTTCATCAACAGTGATCTGATGGCATCAACATTGCAGGTCCTTCAATGTCCCATCCATTTCCTGGTTCCTTCGGAGCTCCTCATTGTTATCTATTCTGAAGTATCCAGTGAGTAATTTACAACACTTGCATGATATCTATGTTTCTGTGCACTGCGCACATTTGTTGCCTGGAAACACATCTCAGATGCAGACATTACCCTGACTTTCCCCTTGTACATACGAGTGTTAAGAAACTCTTCCCATGTTCTGTCTTCTCTCCCTTCCCTTACCCTAAACCCCTGTTTTCCCATGCCGGATTTTGTTAGACCTATTTATAAACCTTTAACTCTAGAGCTGTTTGTTCAGGGAGTTCACGGGATTAACCTTCAAATCCATTGCACCTCTTTCCCTCGTTTGGTGGTGTCATGTTTAACATTTCCAGGTCAAACCGTTCGATATGCAACTGTGAAGAGACCATCTTCCCACCTTTTTCTCAGCTTTTCTGTGCCTTCCAGTATCAAGCAGCGTTAGGAACTGTGGCAGGTCCCCCTGTTCTAGTATGAGGTCTGCTACTGGCTATTCTCAATGCCGCTCTTAACCCCTTAACCACGATCGGAATTCCGCTCGTGTGCTGGACATTCCGATCGCGGGTGCGGTCGTGACGAGCTCAGCTCGTCATGCGCACAGCGCTACCGCGCAGCATGACGAGCTGAGCTCGTCACGCGCATCGAAGGGGTTAAAGGTAGACAGTTCAGACACTGGCACGGACAGTTTAACATACCTAAGACTATCTAAACACCTATGAGTCTCTGGGCAGAAGCATCTTCTGAAAGATTGCTTCTTCCCTCTTGGGTGCCTTGCTGGCAGCATGTGTTCACATGATGGCATGGCCCCAAAATACAAGGTAATTCCTCAGCAGGTATTTTGTATTGAGGTCTTCCCTCCATCTGAACCCCTCTGCTCTCTCCTCTTACCGACAGCTCTACACTGGAATCAAGATACTAGAAACCCTCAGCAATCACAGTGACCCCATGGCAGTACCATGCAAGAAAGCCATTAGACAGATCTACTGGATGAGCGTCACCTAGAGTCTAAATAGCACCAGTAACCTGCAGGCCAGTCACCTGGTACCATCTCTACAGAGAGATTCCAAATAGTCCTTATTGGTGGGAGAGATTCGAGGCTTGAGTCCTCTCTACCCCCAGCAAATCATACAGAGACTAACACTACGTCTGAAGGGATAGCTTGGCAACCTTCAACCAAAATGAAAACCAGATTAGGTGACTAAGGTGTTGAGGGTATGAGATACCTAGCTAGAAGGTCCCAGGACAATTAGAGGCTACTGGGCTCCAGTTGTGATAGTTGGAACTATTTACCATTAGTGCCCTGAGGCATCCACATAATAGGCCCACAACTTGATTACCAAGTACTTTGATTTAGCATTTGACAGTCTCATGGTAGCAGAGCAGTCCAAAGCTTATTTGGGGAGCTAGTGTGGACTAGAAACTTAAAACACATTGAACCAAATACCCCTTAATAAATCTATGTCCACTCAGTGCTTTACTCATGAAATGAATACTACAGCAAATACATCAAAGTGAAGGGTGGCTGCGTAATCTAGTCTTCATGGACCTCAGCTCTGTGTTTGATAACTTTGACGAAGGGAGGCAATGGGGGAGGTTGGGAATAGATCGTGAGATCTAAAATTTACTCGTTGAACTCCACAAGAATTCCAGGGGATGCATAGGATATGGCACAAAGGGTGAGTGCACCCCACCAATTATGAGCAGGCAAGACAAGGATGTGTCCTAGCCCCCTTCCTATTCTGCCTCTATATCGATGATCTTGAATCATCTCTATTGATTATAGAGGCAGATTCGCCAAGGGTGGGAGCCAAGCGCCTGCCGGAGCTTATATATACAGATGATTGTGTCCTAATATCAAAAATGGGGGTAGGTTTGCAAAAGCTATTGGATAACTTTGTACTTTTCATGGATGGACTGGGTTTTTCTACTAATCTAAATCTTTCACCATGGTCTGTGGCCGGCCAATCAGTAAACTGAGGACGCATCACGTTAGCCACACTAAACTGCTTTGTGTGGCAACCTTTACATACCTGGGGCTCCCCTTTGATGATAAAGGCACCTGAAGGCATCTTGTAAAGGTTAGGAGGACCCAATTCGAACAATCGACAGCTACAATATTTAAATTTGCTGCTTAGCTGGGTTAATTGCCTCTGGATGTAATGACCAAACTATATAAGGCTCGATGTGTATCAGCCACGACATACGGTGTAGGAATTTGGGGACCCTGTGATACTGGGCAATTACAGATTGGCCAAAACTCTTTTCTGTGACGGCTGCTCTGTGTCCCCACTAGTACACCTGCTTCTGTTTGTCAAGAGGAACTGGGCTTACCATATGTTGAGGATTTTATAAAAATTGCACCCCCTATGCTGTGGTTGTCAGTGTGGTCCAGACTCGAAGCTATACTCAATCAAGCAGTGATTACTGACTGCTTGAAACAAGATCAGGCTTGCAACATCCACTGGCTGACGTATGTGAAGGCCCAGCTTTACTCAACAGGGCGTCCGGAACTTTTCGTTGACCCACAGTGTATAAGTTCATCAGCAAAAGCTGCTGGTAAAACAGAGCTTTTGTCTAGCATAGTGAGGAATAGAGAAGTGTCCGAGTGTGCCAAGAGTAGGGTTGTGGCCCACATTGCACTAATCACAACCAATAAAATGGTACATACTGTACCAAGCTATCAAAGGTATACTTAGTAAGGTTCCACTTTAATATTGTCCACCTATTGGTCTCCTACCCAAGAGCTGTGTTTTGCACAAAGGATCTTGTGCCTTGTCCTTCTGACTCAGAAACTATGCAATCCTAGTTACATTTCTTCTTCTTCTGTGAATTGTATGCAGCCCCAAGGAAACGTTTTTTGATTCCTTTACTCAGGTTACTCAACTTCAGAAGATGTAGACCAGCCCTGCTGCATTTACAGTTATTACAGTCTGACATGGTCTGCTCCACGGTTCACAGATTCATTGCGGCTGCAGTTAGGTTACATGAAATGGTGGGCAAGTGAGCAACATTGGCATCATTCATAATTCACTTTTTAGATTGTATGCCGGAATCTGTATGATATGATGGTAGGATTGCGCTCAATTGTCAGCCCCTGTAAATTTTATCTGCATCTCTACTGCTCTTTGGAACGATTTTATATTCTGACTGATAATTTATAAATATCCATATTATTAGGGCGACTGTACAGTTTGTTATGGATGAAATACCTCATGACCTACATATATGTGCCTTTTTTATAAACCAGCGAAGGGCCTCATGCAGGACCCGAATAGTTCACGGAGAACTGTATCTCCGGGTTGATCGCACTGACCGTTATGCACTGTTCACTTTACAAGCCACCAGCACAGCTGCACACTGCTGTCTCCCCTTTGTAAATATGCAGATTTTGCACTTAGACTGATGGAAGGTCTCGCTATTTCTGATGGTTACGTTGCTTATGGTACCATTTTTTACTGAGTTTTAATTACTGTACTACGATGCATGAATAAATTGTAGTATTTTATGGTTATTAACTGAATAAAGATTTATTGACTGAATACTACTTTAATACATACAATGTAAACTCTGCACATGAAATCAAGATTAACAATGAAAACTAGAACTCTCTGGCCCCTTCTTAGTCAGTGATCTGAGTCCCAATATATGTTTAGTGTTTAGGCACTAAAAGCAATCTTTACTCACAATATTACGTCAGTGGTAAAGCTTTTTCAATAGTGCTCATGTATGCCACAGATCCGTTGTCCTCAACATACTCTCTGGACCCCAACAGTCAAATGTGCTTGGGTAAGCTCTCTACAGATGCAGTTCAGCAGCTGCTGAACTATCATTGCAATTCACTGAGCAGTGGGATCAAGCAGCATTTTGTAAGCTTGGCAGCTGTAGTAAGGTTTCTGTGATGACACAGAGAAATAAGCATCCGTGTAAACTTGGGAACTTTTGCTATAAAGCAGGAATCTTTATCTCCACCGAATCTTTATCACCACTGATCATTAATTTATCTAATGCTGGGAGTTGAACTGCTTTTACCTCTAGTTGCTCTGCACAGGCTGTTGACGATTCTCCCACGTGTCTAAGTATTTCCTGGCTGCAGTTCTGGAAAATCCAGTAAATATGTATGTGCAATGATACTTTATGTTTGTGGGGTATATGAGTGACCATGCATGTCTGCCTCATTGCAGTCACAGCCTCAGCTGGTTCCATCAAATCCCTCTGGTCTTAACCTCCTGCTGTAGCCTTTGTTGGTGTGTTCCTCTGATGTTCAGTCTCCAGTGAGGTCCTGTGGTGTTGCCTATGTCCTATCAAGCTGCTTTGTCTCATTTCTCTTTCATACCCCCCTCTCATTCCCATCAAGTATAACCCCAGGAATTGTGCTCTTGGGTTATAGTGGTGTGCAGGATTGGGATGTGAGTGCTACAGCTGCCCACTCAAAATCTGACTGTCTGGTAGACTACCTATCTGGTGGAATAGACCCAGATGGGAATTCCTTACAAGACATGTGCAAACAGTCAGTAAAACACTAGACAGGAGAGGGTGTTTCTGTGGACTAAACCTAATGAGTTAATAGCCCCAACATTCCCTCCAGTTGATTCAGGGAATACTTCGCCCAGAACTACCACAAAGCATTGCAAACTTTCAATTGCAGCTGATAGAAGAAAGTCATTGGGAACTTCATGCTTGCTTTTAGCACCTCCTGCAAAGTTCACAGAGGATCTTGCATGCTTAAAGGCTTTATTACACAATGTGATTTACATTTTTTGTCTCGTTCGGTTGTTTTCTCTATTGATCAACTTAAGGTTGTGTGTATATTATCCTACTCAGGGCCCGATTCTGATGCGGGTTGGAAAAGCTTCCCGACCGAGGGCCTGATTCTGATGCGGTTAGGAAGGCCTCCTAACGGCATTTGCTCCTTCCAAATCGGATCGGGAACGTGTCTTCCCGACCGAGGGCCCAATTCTGATGCGGTTAGGAACAAATGTTCCCATTGAAGTCAATGGGAGTTCAACCAATTCGTATCTGGAAGCATCCGGATGCATCCTACTCCGCCGGTCGGACTTTCCCGATCCGAGTGGGTCGGACACCATTTACCAACCGATTCGGTCGGGAAGCTTTTCCAACCCACATCAGAATCGGCCCCTCAGTCTTAGAAGCTTTAACATGGGCTACCCTGCTAATAATCAATAATGGCCCTCTGCTTGCTCAGTAAAATAGATTTTTTGCATGATTATCATCAGTTTTTGGTCAACGCCATATGGTGCAGTCCACACACGTTGAGACAAGAAACGCAAAAGATTATTTCATACATGAAAAATTGTCAGCAATTAAGAAATGAAGCAGCCTTGATGAATTTGGCATCTGCAGCTGCTTTTTATAAGGGTATTCGAGAGGAGTTAAAAGACACTGTTTCGTTGATAGCTAATCATCCTGCATCTACTGATGCACTAATAGATCTCCAATTCAAACTCAAGCTCAGCTAAGAAACAGAAAATTGGAGACAATATGACCTGCTCGAAGAGGTCTGTATCAAATATTTACAGTTTCTAAAAAAGATGACAATAGACATCCAAGACCACTGCATATTGGCCACATCTGGTGCCTTTTCACAAAGAAGAAAAGGAACGAAGTTGCAAAGAATGGGTATGTTTTTACCATGGGCTAGCAGGACATTTTTTTCAATCAATACCCCTCCTTGGCTGGAAACGAAACAGCTCGACCCTGACTAGCAAACCCCTAACATGTGTTCGCTTCTGACAAGATCTATATTCAACTTACTGTTGATTTCCCCGAATCCAAATGTCCGTTACAGATGTTGTCTTTGCCGGATTGTGGAGCAACACGTCGTTTTATGGATCAGGGTTTTCATTCTCAAACCACAATTCCCCTACAGATGAAACAGAAAGAAGAGATCAGAGAAACCCATGGCACCTCTATGACATCAGGAAAAATGATTTAGGAAACTGCATCTGCCTTAATTACAACTGAGAGATACATTGAATCCATTGCCTGTCACCTCACAGACACTTCCTCCTTCTCCTGGGCATGTCTTGGTGGCGCCAAAGTCATAAAGCAAATATTGTCTGCAGTTGTCTACAGTCACATTAATCTCATCGTATTGCAAGAAAATTTGCTTCCCAGGGAGGACTTAAGTACAACTCAGTTTCATACCTCTCTATCTAGAAAAGGAGTTTGTAGATGTCAGCAGTCCTAAGGAGGCAGAACAACCTTCTCTGCCCAGGGGTTATGACAGCACCATTGATTTAGGGAATAGAAGAAAAGATTCTCCATGGCATAATGCACCTGCATAATGTACCTGCTAACTAGAAGACGAGGTCCTCAGGGAAATTAAAAAGAGGATTTATCCAAAATTCTGCCTCCCCAGCTGGTGCACCACTCTTCTTTATACCCAAGTCAGAGGGCAGTTTTTTTGCCTTGCATAGACTGCTGAAAATTAAATTAAATCACTATTAAGAGCAGATATCCCCTACAATTGATTTTGGTATTGATCAAGTGAAAACTGCCAAGATATTCACCCTTCCTGAGCAAGTTCCAACTAGTTCAGGTGTAGATGAATATTTGAGCCCAAACAGTTGACCAATTAAATCCTTTATGAGAAAGATAATGCAGGAGGAGGAGGGAGGGCTGACAGCGCATTAGGCATTAGGGGGAAGGGGAGCTGCAGAGGGGATACAAGTAACCTATAAAAGGGGCAATCTTACACACCCACTCGCAGGACAGGGTAACCCTATGCAACAAGGCAATATGAGAAGGAAAGGAATACAGAGGTGCTGGCTTCCATATCAGAAGAGCTCAGGGCAGCCTTCCACAAAACAGTCTTACATTTCTATTGTGTGTTGCCATACAGGGAAGTCAAAATAATATCTGCTATACAGCATGCATGCAGCAAGGCTCCACGCTCATCCCCTGCCACTCACACAGTGTATGTACACATCTGTGTGTAACCCACTGAGATGAAGGGAGACTGGCATAACCTTTAAAAAGGCTGGCAGGCATATTCCACCGTACAAAACACAGGAAAAAAGGCAGCCCTTTCTCTATAAGTTATAATTATAATAAATATATTATAAATGACGAATTATGGTGCCACAACCACCAGTCCCACAAACCCTGGGCTGAGGGTTTTGAAAAAGTAGCCACTTTCTCAAAAAAGAGAGCACTTTGGGTGACCACTTCGCCCTCTTGACACTGCTCTAGGGTTTCAGTCCATGTAACAGGCAGTCCATGATTGTGAGGCTCAATGGGGTAAAATCAAAAGTAAATCAATTGGATAGCATTCTCTATAGTCATGTAGCCATCAGTAACAACAGGGATTGTTTAGACAGCTTGGTTTTAGGTGCCTCCCCCCCTCAAATGTGACATCTATAGCTATGTTTGTGGTGGGGCACCTTTCATCTACCTCTACCATTCCCAGCTTTGTCTATCGAAAGGATTCATGCTCTTTTGCCTTTTTTCCTATCAGAGTTAGTGCAGAAGTTTGGACTTTCTGCTATGTATTTTAGTCACTCTGTCCTTTCACCATCTGACCACCCTTACCCTATTCTTTACCCACTTGCCAGCGTATGCGGCACGTTCCTTGAGATAAGCAGTCTGTAAGTCTGCCAAAGACCAACACAACTGTATTGAACAATAACCCAACAGGATATGATCTTCTTCCACTTCACACATCCACTCAACTTCGTCCGAATGAGCTGCATGACTATCAACCAGTACTGTGTTTTCTTGCCCCGGTGATTGAGCTGCTGGTGGAAAGGCTTCTCTGAGATGAGGAGGTGACAGGTTACAGATGAACACCAGATCTAAAGGATGTGGTATGTTTACATGCAGATGACATTGATCTCCATCTGAGTTACCTCTGACTCTTAGGCCCAAGAGTAGAACAGATCCGCAAGGAGTTCTGTGCATTTATTGTCCTCAGCGTGAACAGTGCCACATCTAGTGTCTACGCCCTCTAGGGAGTAGTAGACATGGAAGAGTGGGCATCCTGCACTCATATTACGGTGACTCCAGCAGGGTTTCAGTACAGAGGATCCACATCACAATAAAATGGACCAATGTCTGGTCAGACAATATTTTCCCCATTGTTGAGACTGAAGAGGGATCTGTCACAATTGAGGCACCATCCGCAATCATTGATGGGAAGAGAGGCCCCATCAGCTATCATTGATGGGAAGAGTGGCCCTAATAAAAATCTTATCACTGCCAAAGTCCTTCTATAGCCTGCAGAACTTTTGCTTTAATATCCCTCACTTGTTCCTTACTCGTACCTCATTATTAGAGGCCTTTTCTAAGGAACAACCAACTGCATTAAATATACATGCCCATGTTTGATGAGGCTGGTCATGCCAGACTTCATCACTTGCGCACATAACAGTTGTCAACAAACTGGACATAAGGCCAGATACCAACCAGACATACAAAAAAAGCTCTGGGTCTTGGGAAGCAACCCACCTCTGCACGTCCCCTAGAGGGTGAGACTCCCGCAGACACCCCTCCAGTAACCAGAATGGTCCTACGGTCTTGGTGGCCTGTAAAGATGCATTGTCACAAATGCAGTGGAAGGGGAAGTTAACAAGGGAGTACCACTAGTGGGCAAGAGCAGACCTCCCTAAAGTAAGTGCTCTGTTGGGGTTTGAAGGATGGGACAGATTATGCAGCTCTACATTTGGAGATGTCATGGCCCAAAACAGCATGTTGTCATTCTCCTAACTCCAATGGGAGTTTGGCCTTCTGCAGAGCCAATTCTATTGCTATTTCCAACTTTGTCATGCCCTCGCCCCATATCTTGCTGACGTCAGCACCCCTTGATGCAAACTCACATCCTCCAGGTTGTCTTGGGTGGGTGCTGGGTTGAGAAAATCACCAAAACGTATAGGCCATTAGTGAGTAACGCACCAGATACATTTCACATGTTCCAACAAGAAAGGGTGGAGAACGTAGTCGTACGAAAGATGTAAATTGGCAATGTGTTCTTATGGCCCCAAGAGAGCCGAGCCGGCTTTAGGGTGGTGCGGCCTCCCTGGGTGCTGACCTAGGGAGTCGGAGGGGGGTTGACCTCAGGGGTGGCACTGTGTTTAGCAATAAGTTAAGATATAAAAACACCTGCTGCAGAGTTCCTTGCGCATCTAGCTTTCAGGCAGCAATAAAAATATTAAGGTAACTCTTGTGATTAAGGTTTCTGCTAGAGAGTGAGATCATTTTTTTTGTGTTGTGGCAGTTTTGACTCACCATAAAGTAGCGCAAAGGATTAATATGCCTGCTGCAAAGAACACGTATCTGTAGACCACAGATCTGTATTTTATATGGACAGCTGAGTGGATTACTACTTTTATCACAGAGAGAAATCCTTTCATTACTGCAGTTCATAAAATACAACCATATTATAGACCAGTGACTGTAACGAGCTGTCAGTAGGAGGAAATGGTATCTTCCATCAAACTAAAAGTAACAGTTATCCCGCCCCGGAAGTGATGTCACTTCCGTGGCTGGGACTTCCGGGCCCACCCCGGATGTGATTTCACATCTGGGTTACATGACTGTGTGGGTCACCTTAGTCATGTGTCCTGTGGGGTGATCACGTGGGGTGTGACATCACCTTAGTCACGTACCCTGTGCGGTGATCACGTGGGGCGTGTCATCACCTTAGTCAGGCTGACCGGTCACGTGACGGCGGTGACGTCACTAGTGAACCCTGATCCTGTAGATCACGTGACCCTGGTTGTGACATCAATTTAGTCAGCTGACCCCTGAAGACCATGTGACTAAGATGTGATGTAGGGGCAGATGCCCCCTTATGCTGTCTAAACATGCCCGGGCTTGTTGCAAGCCCTGACCCCCCTTAAGGCCATGTGACTAAGCTGTGATGTAGAAGAGTATGCTGCCTTTTGCTATAGAAAATACATATAAGGAGCTCCCTGAGCAGCAGCCGTCAGACCCCTGCTCTCCTCTTGGAAAGAGACCCCGTAGCCATTATGAAGAGGTACAACTACATCGCCAAAAACACGCCCGATATGAACAGAGTGAACATCATCAAAGAATATTACTGCAGCATGACCCCTAGGCTGATGGCCCAAGCTCTGCGCAGACCGGTTCTAAAGACGCCAGTCACGGCTTCGTAGGTTTTAATGAGGAGCTGTGCCAGAGGTTTGCAGATCTTAGCCTCAACTGATATCCCCTGTTAAATGATCCAGCAGCCACATGGCCTCCAATAATGAGGCATCAGCTCGAAGCAATTTCGCCGAGATGGACGAAGCAGAAGGATCTATAACAGCTCTTAATTTGCCTGTGAATGAAGTAATGGGATCGCCGGTCCGGTCGTCTTCTGACGTAATCATGCGAGAGCTGGGGGCAAGCTCTGACTGTGGTTATGAGTCGATGTATCTGAATAACTCTCAAGAGCTCGTAGGGGTTTTTGAACAAGCAGCGTGCTCAGAAGTGAGTAAAAGATTTTATTTTGTGTCTTTAAACTATATGCACATACATAATGAATGTTAACTAATAGATTGTCTTTCTTTCTTTTTTGAATCACAGAAAGCATCATCAAAAAGTGAAGGGGTAGGAGGTACGCTGCCACAATCCGCCGGTTAAAGGCATTCATTTTTTACTGCTTATGCTGTTCAAAACAGACTGAAAGTTTCATAAGTCAAAACAGAGAACCGCATAACAAATATGCCTGTATCCACGATATTGCTTAGTGTGAAAAGGAA
The DNA here is from genome assembly GCA_963921515.1 of Calotriton arnoldi. Classification (NCBI taxonomy): domain Eukaryota; kingdom Metazoa; phylum Chordata; class Amphibia; order Caudata; family Salamandridae; genus Calotriton; species Calotriton arnoldi. The sequence continues at coordinate 106,110 of CAWUFW010020883.1, forward strand.
GCCCTGGCCTTATCCTTCAAGGACATATGGCTTGTGAAAGGTTTTGCAGCCTGTATTGTGAACATCTGTCTCAAATGTAACTTTTATACTCTCTGTCACACACATAAAATCAATGACCCACAGCAGGAGGTTCACGAGAGTCTACACACCTCGTACACGTCAAGAACTATCCATCATAGATGTTTTTTGTTAGACCCCCCCCACAAAGTATATGGTTCACTGACAAAATATCGAGGTGAAAAATATAGAAGTAAAAAATATAGCTGAAAAAATATAGAATGCAAAATTATCGACTCCCTATATTTAAACAGGTAATTACAAAAATATCGGGAAAAAATATCGATGTAAAAAATATAATTGTAAAAAATATCGAATTTTATATATATATAAAATTAAATAATAAATATTAGATATGTTAAATAATAAAATTAATATAAAAAATAAAGTATATTTAATATACATAAAAAATATAATAAATTAACTTAATTAAAAAAGTTAAACACACATACGTAATAATTAATATATATTTACTTTAAAACAATAAACTATTAATTTCAAATGTATTGTATAATTTTAAAATTATGTAAAAATGTACAAATATATATATATATATATATGTACCAATAACATAAAATCTAATTAAAAAAATTCTATTACAAATTAAAACATTAAACTATTTAAAAACCTTCCAACTTAAATGTACCACTCCAGTGAGTGCAACACTAGGAAAAGTATTGGATAGAGGAGGGGTAAAAATTGCTATTCCCACTACAGTAAATGTAACAGTAGGGAAAGTGTTGGATAGCGGAGGGGTAAAAATTACTATTCCCACTCCAGTGAGTGCAACAGTAGGGAAAGTGTTGGATAGCAGAGGTGTAAAAATTACTATTCCCACTCCAATGAGTGCAACAGTAGAGAAAGTGTTGGATAGCTGAGGGGTACAAATTACTATTCCCACACCAGTCAGTGCCAGAGTAGGGGAAGTGTTGGATAGCGGAGGTGTAAAAATTACTATTCCCACTACAGTGAGTGCAACAGTAGGAAATTGTTGGATAGCAGAGGTGTAAAAAGTACTATTCCCACTCCAATAATTTTAAAAGTAGGGAAAGTGTTGGATAGCAGAGGGGTAAAAATTACTATTCCCACTCCAGTGAGTCCAACAGTAGGGAAAGTGTTCGATAGCGGAAAGGTAAAAAATACTATTCCCACTCCAGTGAGTGCAACAGTAGAGAAAGTGTTGGATAGCAAAGGGGTAAACTTTTCTATTCCCACTCCAATGAGTGCAACAGTAGAGAAAGTGTTGGATAGCGGAAGGGTACAAATTACTATTCCCACTCCAGTCAGTGCAACAGTAGGAAAAGTGTTGGATAGCGGAGGGGTAAAAATTACCATTCCCACTCCAGTAAGTGTAACAGTAGAGAAAGTGTTGGATAGCGGAGGGTTGAAAATTACTATTCCCACTCCAGTGAGTGCAACAGTAGGGAAAGTGTTGGATAACGGAGGGGTAAAAATGAATATTCCCACTCCAATGAGTGCAAAAGTAGAGAAAGTGTTGGATAGCAAAGGGGTAAACTTTTCTATTCCTATTCCAGTGAGTGCAACAGTAGGGAAAGTGTTGGATAGCGGAGGGGTAAATATGTATATTCCCACTCCAGTGAGAGCAACAGTAGGGAAAGTGTTGGATAGCGGAGGGGTAAAAATTACTATTCCCATTCCAGTGAGTGCAACAGTAGGGAAAGTTTTGGATTGCAGAGGAGTAACAATTAATATTCTCACTCCAGTCAGGTCAAAATTAAAAACAAACAACATTTTATCAACAACAAAAATATTTAACATTTAAATATATATATATATATGTTAAAAATTAAAAAACAATGATATTTAATATTAACATTTTAAAAGTATCATATTCTAACGTTAAATGCATATGAGAAATACCTACAAATATTATATTAAATAAAATAAATACTAATTTCCCAACAAATAAATATTTTTAATTAGAAATTATTTTGAAACAAAACATTAATTATTACATAAATTTACTTTTTTATTTCCTACCCTATAACACCACACAATTCACAACCCACATCTAAATAAAAAAAGTACTTCCTTAATTAACATATTTAATTACCAATTAAAGAAATATTATTAATTAAAAAACAAATTAAAACTCATAAAAATTATTTAACTTCCCACACTTTACCCCTATCATCCCCACAAACCACAGCTAAAAATAAACAGTAAAAAAATTAGGTACACAATTAAAACATATTTTCAATTAAAAAACTAATAGTATTTAACAACTAATTATAAAGTAAGTAAAATTAATTTACTCCCCACACTCTACCCCTATAACAATAAAACCCACACACAAAAAATATAAACAAATACCCTAATTAAATATAAATTAATTATTTAATATTCATGATCAACTAATTTTTAATTAATTAAACATAAATTACTTCCCACCCTTTACTCCTATAAACCCCACAACCCACACCTAAAATTAATTACACAAATTCCATATTTAATTTTCAATTAAATAATTAATATTAATTAACAACTAATTATTAATTAATTAAACCTAAATTACTTCCCACTCTTTACCCCATAAACCCCACAACCCACACCTAAAAAATATCACTCAATTACCACAATTAATTATCAATTAATTAGTTAATATAAATTAACAACTAATTATTAATTAATTAAACAAAAATTACTTCCCCCCTTTACCTCATAAACCCCACAACCCACACCTAAAATTAATTACACAATTTCCATAATTAATTTTCAATAAATGAATTAATATTAATTAAGAACTAATTATTAATTAATTAAAAATGAATTACTTCCCACCCTTTAGCCCATAAACCCCACAAACCACACCTAAAACAAAACACATAATTACCATAATTAAATATCAATTAATCAGTTAATATAAATTAACAACTAATTATTAATTAATTAAACATAGATTCCTTCCCACCCTTTACCCCAATAAAACCCACAACCCATACATAAAATTAATTACACAATTTTCATAATTAATTTTCAATCAATTAATTAATATAAATTAACAACTAATTAATAATTGATCAAAAATAAATGACTTCCCACCCTTTACACCTGTAAACCCCACAGCCCGCACCTAAAAAAAATCTAACAATTACCATAATTAATAATCAATTAATTAATTATTATTAACAACCAATTAATAATCAATTACAAATAAATTACTTCCCACAATTAACAATATAAAATCTAAATTAAATAAATAAATAATAATCATTAATTTATTATAATTAAATTTCTTCCCACCCTATTCCCCTATAAACCCACAACCCGCTACGGAACAAAAAATATCCAAAATTTAATTACAATAAAATTCATAACTACTAAAAATGTAACACAAATATTAAAAAACATAAACAATACTTATACAAAAAAATACATCACATACATTTAAAATATAAACTATAATACATAACACTAATTAAAAAATCGATATTTTAAACAACTATATTTTTGCTAACAATATTAATGACTTCTATATTTAAAAAAACGATATTTCTTACCTTAAATTCGGTATTCTTGACCACGATATTCTTGCTGTCGATATTTCTGAATCACGATATTTCCAATTCGATATTTGTGTAAGTCGACATTTCCAACTCGATATTCTGTCTCAACACCAAGATGGTTGAAAGAGCTGTAGAAAAACATATGTGTGATGTTTATTTTAAAAACAGGCAGCGGGAGGCTCTTTAGTCCAGCGAAAGTTGTTTTAAAATGTTTGATACCTCACTATCGGGGCATTATTGTGTTCCTTAACGTACATACTTACTTACTTCTAGGACAAATTACAAAATAACCATCCGCTGGCTGACACTTTTATAAGGCCTGGATACATATGCATCGCGGGATTGATATACGTGTTGCTTAAAGAAAGAATAGCCAAAATACATCCAGCAATTCTGCGCTCTTTGAAGGTCTGTGTTCCGCCAGAGGCACCGAAATATGAGAGTCCTACGTGTGTAGCCGGCTGGTGTGTCAAAGTGTGGTTACCTAAGGTGAAGAAATATTGGAACGTGTACAAGTACCATATGAAGGGTTTAATACTACCACAGACAGTCAGCTTGCAATACGCCTTTGATTTTCTGACCGAAGATTATTTACGAAATAAAGGTTATGTACTGTTTGGCAAAGAATTGTATGATCTTTTGAATGCCGCTAGGATCCTATGCATACAAAGTTATAGGAGGGGCAACAGAGAAGTACTATTTAGAGCAGTTGTCTTTGTAGTTGTAAAAATATCAAAACTTATGACTCTGCAACAACGTTTCACCCTTCACCTGAGTGATGTCTGTAATGTATGTCATATTATGTATATGCAGTGAATAAACTCATTCTCTACAGCAACAGACTCAATACTTGTATCAATACACTGTAAATTATGGGTGTGTTTTGGTGCTCAGCACGTTCTTTCTTTTTAACAAAATGACCTACCGCAAAACATGTGTTGTGTCTTTTTTTTCACAAGCTACAGGGATTATAACATGGCTTATGATGTGTTAAAGAAAATGTATTACGATTAAAGCTGGGTCAGAAGTTTTGGAAGTGCAGAAGCTTTGTTTAGAAGGGCTTGAGTTGAAAAAGAGCCAGTAAATAGAAAGCTGGTGAAGGAGTGGCTGTCTGGGAAACAGGCATATTCGCCCCATAAGCCCGCTAGGAAGTATTTCAAGAGGAGGCCGACCATTGTTAATGCGTAAATAGATTATCAATGGCAGACAGACATCATCAGTCTTCAAGATCTATCCAGAAACAATAATGGACCGCAATAAGTATTAACAAACATAGATGTATTGTGCAAGTACGCCTTTGCAGAAGTGCTACACTATAAGACGGGAACTAGCATCACAGTGGCCTTTAAAGCCATTTTCAGCAAAGGCCAAACCCCTCAGAAACTACAGACATATGCGGGAAAATCATTTTTAAACAAACCATTTCAGAGCTTATTAAAGCAACACTTGATTCATTGTTTTATAATGCACACGGAGGTCAAAGTTCCGGTGATAGAATGATTTAACAGAACTTTACAATCTAAGATGGGGAGATATTTCACGGCTTACAACACATACCATTATGTTGATGTATTACAGCTGTTGACAGATGTTTAGAATGCCATCTACCACAGAACCATCAAAACAGCGTCAAAACGGCATCAAAACAACGTCAATAGTGGTAAGGCCACAAAATTCTTTAGCGGTGTGGAGAACATTGTACGGCATTCAGTTCACAGTCAAGTAAAGAAACCTCTTCTGAAAGAAGGTGATCATGTTAGGGTGTCCAAGTTGAAAGGGGTCTTTACAAAAGGCTACCAGCAGACTTTAAGCGATTAAATATTTATAGTAGTGCGAGTAGAGCTTAAAAAAGGTATATGTATTTACTGCTCAAAAGATTATGATGGTGGAGCGGTTACGGACAGCTTTTCCCAATGAAGAGTTACAAAAGGTGCAGGCCGATCTGCAGTGGGTCTACAGGGTTGAAAAGTTCTGAAATGGAACAGTAGAGGAGCTAAGATGCAAGCTTTAGTCAAATGGAGAGGGTGACCTGAGAAATGTAACAGTTGGTTGCTGGCTAGCTTTCTAAAGGCTGTGTGAGTATAGAGCTCTTTGCTCAAGAAGGTGAAACAAAAATATAGAGACAGAGTCATTTTATATCACCTTACCTCCCAATGTGTCGAAGGACATGTTCCCCGACAATCACATTTCTAATTTTACAGTGAAACTGTCAAAGCCGTTGGACATAAAAGGGGACTAAAGGGTGCCCTAACTGAAATCCAATACCCTCGAACATGCAATACGTTTACCAGGGCAGAGACAAGTGTAACCAGAAGGTCATGTAGCTCCCGGATACTCCCCTGCCATCGTCGTGGTGGTCGAGGCCATCAACAAATCCCTAGCAAGCATCAACGCATTTCAGATATTCAGTTATATATGTCAGAAGGAAGGTGTTTATTAGAACGCATAGACTCGATACAGAGTTTATTTGCACTGGTAAATTAAGCAGAGTTTTAGGGGCTGTACAACATTTAAAAAGCACGGTGGAGCCAGACCTTATGTGTCCTGATATTAATAGAGGGTTCTATACGTTTTTTGTATATACCGATATTATCGAGCCACAGAGGGTTTGCGATAGTTATTCCCCCTTGTCAAGGTGGGTACAGGTGAAGGGTGAAAACGCCACACTGGTAAATATTCAATATATCAAGCCTGACTACGTGCCGATTTCTAAAAAAACACTTTGACACTATCTCCATCATGATATTTGACAACCAGTCTGAACCAGTGTCCTTTAAATATGGGAAAGTGGTTGTCAAGCTTAATTTAAGGCAGTGCCATGACAGCAAATATTAAAGAAGTCGTCATGGTGTTCATGAAAGAATACGCTAACCCCGCTCTGTACAGGGACTATTACCAACACCAGGCTAGATATGCCCCGGTCATGTACGGCACGGGGCTGAGAGGTTTTTTCGGACTTTATTCAGAAGAGCTATGCCTTTCTTAAAAAGAGGTTATGAAATTGCAATATCCCACATTCAAGCGACAGTCGCAAACATTGCCCAGGATATGGTAGGGTCTGTGACGTCGGCAGTGGCTGAGCGAATGAACATACAACCCCAAGAAGGAGCTGGACTTGTGTGCAGGCGTAACACCCGTGCTAAAAGGAAGCAAAAAGCATCATGGCGGAGGGGTCCGCCCGCTCCCTATAAAAAAAAGGAGACGCGCTTCAAAAGTCTCTCACAAAAGAACGTCCACAAGCCGGAAGAAAGCCTCAAAGAACAAGAAAACAACGGCCCGAGTAAATATTTTTGGACACTCAACAACAGCAGCCATGACCTTCGTGCATTAGACTCTCAAGAATGTGCCAAATCTGAGCTAGAACTATTTTCTCTCAATCCAATGCAGACCAGCATTGAAAGTAGCTTTTTCATGGATGTCTGACCTCTAGCCACTTTAACGCTTCTCGCTCCAATACAGTTTTTTATGTCAGGGTCAACTGACATATATTTGGATTTGAACAATACTCCATTTCATCGAGTCTGTAAAATCACAAAAGCAAAAATGAGCCAACATAGACAACGATGCTAAAGTGGCGACAATAACTCACCCATAGCAACCATGTTTAACCAAGTAAACATTACCCTCGGTGATCATCTCATCACTCAAAGTGATAACATGCATGCCTACAGAGACGACATCGAGAGTATTCTCAATTACAGTAGCTACAGTATTGATGCCCTGGACACCAGGCTTTCAGCAGGGCTCTTCTACAAGAACACATGTGCACATTTGAAGACACAGCGCTGGACTGTCCCAAAAAAGGTTTTGTAAAGAAAGCAAGCTTTGCAACCGATAGTAAACAGTATGACCTCCTCAGCTGTATACATTACGACCTCTTTTTCCAAGATAAGCTGGTCATCACCTGGGATTTATCTTAAGGTCAAACTTACACGCAACAAAGACTCAATCACGCCGAACAGATTTTGTTTGATTATCTTTAAAAATGTGTAAAATGGACATTTTTCAGGTTTGTAAGTTCTTAAGCCAACATAGACACGCCAAGATATAAATTTTAGGGTATTTTCAATTGATAGGTTACCTGATGAAATTGGGATAGAAAGGCCTAGCACTCTTGTGTTTAAAACAGATCCGCACTATAAGGAAGAAACTCATTGGGCGGCTCTGTTTTTAGATAAATACGCGGTTACGGTGTTTGACAGCGCTGTGGCATTCCCTACGCACCGTATCTATACAAAACCTATATTTACCTATTTAAAAAAAGCTGCTAAAAGGGTAGAGTATAACAAAATACAGGTACAAGATACTCTGTCCATTACTTGTGGTGAGCATTGTACATATTTTATTAGTAAAATGTCAGAGGGTGTTAAGTTTAGAAATTTCTTAAATCATTATTCAAGCGACTTCACTAACAACGACCGTCTTGTTATAAAATATGTGAAAGAAAACACAAGGTGTACAACAAGTGCGGCTAAGTCAGCTTTCATAGTTTGTCAAAAGTGTAGGCCTGTGTGAGGCGTACTTTTGTGTAATGTTACATATGTAAAATAAAAAATAAAATGTTAAATCTGAGCACCTGGTGTAGTTTCTTTATTTCCATTTAAATGTACATATTGAAACTTTAAAAATAACACGTTTTTATTAAAAGATATCAAAGAAACAGTGAAAAGTTAAAAAGGGTTTTATTTACCCATTTTTGTACTACAAGGACACAACATTTGCTATAGAAATAAAAAAATGTAAACCAGTAAGTAAGATCTATGCAAACATATTCCCAGTTGCTAAATAAACAGATGTGCAAGCCAGATTTCAAAGACAAGTAGCCATGTCTTCTTTCTGAATAAAGGGTGGGATCACAATGTTGGGTGGACCGCCACTGCAGGCCATTGGTCCAAGCGCTGCATTTGGATGCATGCGATTGGACCGCAGAGGTCAGGGGACAGACCGCCGCCTCCTAGAAGGCAGTCGGAATCGTATACCTTCTACTGTGGCGGTGCCTGCTCAGGCACCTTTGTAGGGATCATGATGTCCCTTCCAGACTGCCTTTTCATTGCGGTCCGACTACCATAAAAAGGCAGATGGAAACGGACTTTGGGGGCCCCAAGCAAGGCCCTCGTCCCTTGCGGTCCACTGTTAACTGGCCCTAGGGGCACATGTAGTGCCCCCACGAAGCACCCTTGTGCTGCAGCCCTTTTCCTGGGCCACAGCACAAGTCACAGTGGGAAAAAGCACTTTCCGACCGCCAGCACCGCGATCTTATCCTAATTGGGCAGTTGGACCACCGACTGATTGTTGGGCGGTCTCTTGCCCAGTGCGATGGCAGTCGTCTGACCGACTGTAGGAGGCTGGCTTAGTATATGATGCTTGTTAGAAATGGGATTTCTGGTTGGCTAGGGCATGCATCTAAGCCAGGCAGAAACCACCACTCTAGTCAGGGTAAGGAAGTTACACGCTGAAGATAACCCCTGCTCACCCCCTTGGTAGCTTGGCAGAGCAGTCAGGCTTATCCCAGAGGCAATGTGGAAAGCATTTGCGCAACACACTCACACAGTAGCGACACACTAGGCACACTACAAAAGAGACTCCACACAAGGTTATATCAAAAATAGCCTTTGTATTACTCATAAAACACATTAGAACGTAATCACATATGTACACTATGCTACCTGGCACTAGGTTTGACTTTACAGGGGATTATATACACTTACAGGGCCAACCGGGCCACTGTCAGAACCTCACAATTCACAGCTAGTGAAAACAACCACTAACTACTGGTAACCTTGTACTTAGCACAAATGCATTTGGCACACATTACCACCATAGCATAAACCATTATGCAGACATCATAGTATTACTTAGCATATGATGAAAAGTATAATCAGCACCAGTGCACCGTAATCACTGAAAAGGTGCACACATCACCCCAGGGCCGTACGCCCAACCAAAACATAACGGTGAACACCAGGCCGTCTGGCCTTCCTCGGGGGCCCGTCTTGGGCTACCCTGCAATGTCCTTTGTCCCAAAGTCAGGGCTCTCCTAACTGTGTGTCCATCAAGCAGCTGCCCACGATCTGGCAGTGCAGCTGCAAACACCGATCCTTGCCCCCAAACTCAGGGCAACACAAAAGCGACCATGGGCAGTCTCTGAGTGGGGAGGGAAGCCGACACCTTGCTCCCCCTCCTCTGCCCCGGCCCAGAATGGGTAATGCTCCCGCCCTCACGGCGATTGGAGCTCAATGCCAGGAGACTCAGCCCCACTCACCATTCCTTGGGGGCTGAACGGTTCTGCTCCCAGCCCTCCCGTGGCTGGTGCCTCAACTCGACTGCCACAGTAGGTCGAAAACACAAGGGGAACGACAGCCAGCACCACACGGAGCAGAGTCTCCGTCGCCTGTGCTCTCTAAGGACCTCCTTCTCGTCTTCCTCCCAGCAGTGGGCCCCGCCCACAACCAGGCTCGGCCTCCGCCTGGCATCCGGTCTTTTCCCGCAGGAGCCTCCTGCTACAACACCCTCCGTGCCTGCCATAGCGGGGAGGATTGAGCCCACTCCTCGGGCTCAGGAGGACAACGCGCCCTCCACGCTCTCATGGAAAGTGACGACGGAGCCCGCGAGTCTCCGGTCGGCTGGCTCTGATCAGCCCTGCCCAAAAACAGGCCTAGGAACCATGCGGGGCTCTCCTTCTCCTTACGGGAGTCCTGCCCACAGTCAGGCAACAGCCGCCTGATTTCGGGTTTCTTCCTCTATCGATCCCGGAGTACAGAGCGAAGTCTCCGCAATGTCTTAGCCCCAGCAATGCAGCCCAACATACGCTGCATGGCCACACGCTGCTCCTGGCACCGGGTACAAGAAGAAGTAGAGAGATCACCCTGTGTTCCCCTTGTCAGCAGGGGAGGCTTGTCACGTTCTGTGTCTCCCTCTGTGAGACACAACCAGGGGCAGACAGTGCCCCTCTCATGAAGTTGGCAATGCAGGACTGGGCCCAGGCAGGCCAGCTCACAGGGCCATCCAGCAGAGGGGAGTCCCTCGTAGCAGTTCCTCCTGGTGCCCAGCAGTCCTCCAGCAAGCACCAGTTATGCGCAAAGTTCCACCCCAAAACATGGGGACACAGCCCCAATATTTATATCACATTAAGTCTTTGTTCTCCCCCTGGCACAGGGCTCTGTGCCCGGTCCAAACCAGTTCAGGGGGCACTTACACCTCTCTTTTCAGGTGCACAGCAACCCTCATTGTTGGTGTAGGCTCTGGCCCCAGACACACCACAGGGGGGCGGAGCCAGCATTGTGTAAAACAGGCACAGTCCTATTCAGGTCCAGGTGCTACTCCTCCCACTACTCTAAATGCAGATCAGGCCTATTCAGCCTAGCGCTGACTCACCCAGCCTCTCTGGAGCCACTGCACCTCTCCAGCCCCTGTCATCCAGAGCCAGACATGCAATACACAACAGGCAGGCACAAAGACACATAGCACACAGAAATGCTTACTTCTAAAAGTGGCATTTGTAAAATAGTGATAGTAAATCTGCAAACACCATTACGCAGCATTTATTACCACTATTCCAAACATACCAAACCTGATCACGCTACTCCTCTCATGTCAGGAATTACCACTGAAACACATATCAGGGAATACCCAATGCATTCCTATGAGAGGGCAGCCTCACAGTAGTGAGAAACCAAAATGGCTGTTTGTCACTACCAGGACATGCCACACAGTTAAGGCACATGTCCTACCTTTTACCTACAGCGCACCCTGCCCATAGGGCTAGCTAGGGCCTACCTTATGGGTGACTGATATCTAGTAAAAGGGGAGTCACAGACGTGGCAACCACTTTATGTGCCATGTCACAGCGGCAGTAAACTGCGTGTGCGGGCCCTGCAATGGCAGAGGCCTGAGACAGGTTTCAAAGGCTACTTTGGTGGGTGGCGCAAGCAGCACTGCAAGCCCACCAGTAGCATTTAATTTACTGGCCATGGGCATATGAGATACCACTTTACAAGGGACTGATAGGTAAATTAAATACGCCAAACAGGTGTAGACCAATCTTACCAAGTTTACCATAGAGAGCACATGCACTTTAACACTGAACAGCAGTGATAAAGTGCCCAGAGTCCTAAAACCACCAACACCAGGTCAGAAAAAATACCAGGAGGAAGGCAACAAATTCAGGGATGACCCTGCAAAAAGGGCCAAGTCCAACAATGCTCACTTATGTAAGTGTAGCACCCTGCACAAATCCAGGCGATCCTTATGGTGATTTTATGGTTTAGACAACCTTAGAAAGGCTCTCTAAGTGGTAGCTGTGGAGAGCAGCCTTCAGGCTTCGGGGCCGATTCTGATGTCGGACAGACAGGAGTCTGTCCGACTTTGGTCAGGAACTGAAACCGAACGACCTCTTGTCGTCGGTTCCAGACCTGCAAGTAGGATGCGACCGAACACTGTTCGGTCGCAATCCTATACTTATCAATGGGAGCATGCATTCCAAATGGTGCAGTTCATCCCTGCACCCTGTGCTTCCATTCGGCGGCCTCGCACCCATGGGGGCCCTGCTGGGGGCCCCCAAAGACAGTTTCCCACTGCCTTTCTGTGTCAGAAAGGCCGGCACAGAAAGGCAGTGGGAAACTGCCATCGTACTCCCTCGGCCGGAAAGAGCCTGCCGGGGGAGTACTGAAGGGTTTCCGGATGGGGACGGGCTCTCCGAGCCCGTCAGAAGCCATCCGGAAAACCGAGTCGGATTCCTTTCCAACCGAGCCCATCGGATTGGCTCGGTCGGAAAGGAATCTGAACGGGCAGGTCCGATGCTGTTATGATGGCTCCGACCGAGGGCTGGAGCCATTCCTAACCGCATCGGAATCAGGCCCTAAGTCTAGAAGGAGTGTAAAGCAGCTCGGTTCACCAGTATCTAATCCTTAGTATAGACTAAGTGAAAAAGAACCACACAGTGTACTTATAAAAATAGATATTTATTACGGTCACTCACTAACACTCTACAATATCTCCTACCCCAAGATATAATGACAATGTACACAATACTTTGAAATAGAACAGTAAGCAGCACCAATACACAGGGGTCCACAGGGGGAGACCAAACCATATATCAACATAGTGAAATGCTAGCAACGTCAGTAGTAGAGACAGGACCCAGGAGACGTAGCAGAGTTGGGGACTCACAATACCAACCCCGGTGAGAATCTAGGCACTCCAAGACAGTCGTATGCAAAGAGGGTATACGACAGTGTGCTCAATACTATTCAATGGGTACTTTGGGGTTGCAGTCTCGGAGAGAGAGAACCCTTCCCAGTGGACCCTGAAGACACCCTGTGGAGGACAGAAGGTTGAGGAGCCACCGCACCTCTGTATACCCCCGGAATCAGGATATTTACAACCACTGTCGAGCACAATCGAGGACTTCAGGATGAGGCAGCTGTTGCAGAAGGATGAAAGAGTCTGTTGGAACCCGGAGGCAGGTTCGTGTTGAAAAGTACCTGAAAGCAGAGGGGACAGAGTCTATGCCACTCCGGGGCGTCCAGGAGGCACGGAAGAAAAAGGCCACACAAGTTCAATGAAACAGGTCAGTTGATGAAGAGGCTTCAAGTACGGGTACACCGAACCGGTTGCTCTGTCCGAGCCACCGTGATGCTGAAGACAACAGAATCCGTTTGTCCAACCAATCGCGTCGGCAAGGGTCAATTATAGCAGGGATAGACTCATCAACAGAACGTTTCGATGCGTTCGACTCCGTTTACACCAGTCGGTCGTGGTAACCGATGCGTTTACCGTGTGATAAAGCGATGCAGCGACGCGGTGCACAGGGGTTCAGTTGCAGGGCGTTCTACGAGTGATGCTGGCCTCAACTAGACGAGAGAACAACTCTCGTCTAGTTGAGGCCTCGAAGGAATGCAGAACCACCACCTGTGTTGCTGGGCCTTTTGGAGTCCGTTGGAGCCCAGGTTTGGCAGACCGGTCGATTGTGTTGCGGTGTCTGCGGAAGCAGGGTAGTGACTCCTTCACTCAAAGGAAGATTCTTTGAAAAATATTTACCTATTTATAATGCCGAAATCTCTCTACATTTCTCTGGTACCTTCTGACGCTCTCTAAAAACACTGGCTCAGGATCTTGAGATTGGGATCTGTATGGGAAACGCCGGTCTCAGCCAAATCATTTTTTAGAGGCTCAATATGGTTCTGATGAGCAGCCTTTTTAATCCACCTTGTGACAAGAATGCTTGCTTTCCTTAATTTATTAATCAAAAGCCTACACTGCTTGGTGTACGTTTTTCACTTTTTCTTTTTGACACCCCATCTTTTTTAGACTCTGTCCCGTACCGGTTTCTACAGTCTCAGGAGTACTCCTTGAAGTCCCTGTTATCGCCATGTCACCATGCTTTACATGGTAGCCCCAAGTGTTTTTGGTGTTTATGGCTCTCTTTGCCTTGCACAACAAGCTCTTGAACTGTTTGGAGCATTTGTAGATGCCTCCTACATTAACATTTTGGATTCTCCGCTACTACATTTTAGCGAGTGGAGGCAACGTAATTTTATGTTTTAGACCAGCTCTATCGCATGGTATGGTCTTTTTGGACAAGACAGCGCCTAGAAACCTCGAGCTGTAAAAACAATCTCTTGCACCTTCTTTTTACAGTGTGCTGTTTGTTTGGACATGTTAATCAAAACGGTGCCCCGAGCACTGGGGCTCTGCATTTCTGGTGTCAGCATGAAATATTTTTCAATTCTGGCATGGCTGTTTCGCTGGAATTTAGAACAACGATTTACAGTGTTGTACTAAACAGATGATCTCACAAACTCTATCACTATCTGTGTAGTTTTCATTATCCAGCTGGCTTTCTTTTTTCACAATTTAGTGACTTTAGCGTTACAGGCTGATTTTAGTTTTCTTAGACCCGCGAGCATCGCTTTAATACAGACCCCAAGCTACTTTTTCAGTTCCAAAACCCTGTATTGTGGGGCATTACTGTTGTGAGCAGGGTTGGGGTGTATATTGCCCTGAATTTCACTGAGTACCATTCTCTTCTCATCACCACTGGCACCTTCCTGTTGTCCTGCCACTGTCTGCTCAAGAAAATCCCAACCACCCTCCGAACACCATGAGTGATAATCAGCCCCTGTCCCTAAGGATGACGCCGGGAGGCTCTCTGGTTTGAAGCTTTGATTAAGACCCCAAGGCCATTCTGTACTAATGTCGTGGATCAAAGAGGTGGGAGTGGCAGGGTTTATAAGTGATGCGGGGCTAGTAGGGGAGTATGTGTGTGGGGGTGTAACTGGGGACAAAACAAGCTGGTAAGAATATAGATTCTGATCTCAGTAGGTAAGATCTACAACACCATGGACCTCTCTGGGATTGTGAGCTAGCATCTGATGATCCTCCTGTTCAGCGTTAAAAGATAGACTTCCTGGGGTTGATGCTGCAGGGAGCGTCTCAGAAAGCTGTCGCTCTTTGCTAAGATCTCCGAAGAGCCCTGCAACTGCAGCAGCCGTCTCGGACACCTAGGGGTCGATTCCGATTCGGGCCGGAAAAAGCACCGACCGACTCGGATCCGGAAAAAATACCGACCGACACGTACCTGTGGCGCCCGACACGCCAAGTACGATGCAAGCCGCGATAAATCCGACCGACACGTCAGGAAACCAAGCCGACCGACCGAGCCGCTCGGAAAATAGCAATCCGGCCGGAAAAACACGCGAATCCAACCGACCGACACGCACCCGGAACAAATCCGACCGAATCGTACCCGCCAACTCCAACCCGCAAAGTACGATGCAAGGCGCGAAAACACGACCGAGTCGGACGGAGGACAAGCCGTACGACCGACACGCATACAAAACCGAGCCGAAGCAACACAATACACCGCGACCGACGCGTACGCAGCATACAAAACTGCACAAACACAGCGTGAACGAAACGGAAAACACCGTACGAGACCAATGCAGGGTCCGACTCGGTCACAAGAACGTTTCCAACATACACAAACAGCACAAAGGAAAAATCAACCAAAAAAGGCCAAACAAGCAATTACCAAGCCAATAAATACTGGGGGGGTGGGGACAGAGAACAAAGACACACCCACAACTCCACCTATATAAAGGACACAAATCACTACCATGAGCCTTTGCAAATGCCATTTCACTGCCAGCACCCAAGAGAAAGCAACCACACACCCACAGCTCACCCCTCACACAAGCCACACACCATCAGCACACCAACAAATACCTACCTCACATACACCCAGCAAAACACACACTCACACACCCTCACCTGCACACCAACACACACATCACTCACCATCACCACCCATCACCATGCCCCCAAGAAGAATCCCAAGTTCCTAGATTGTGAATTGGAAGTCCTGGTAGACGAGATCCTCAGGGTGGAGCCACAGCTGTTTGGCACTCTGGTCCAACAGACCCCCATGTCGCAGAAAACCAAGATGTGGGAGAGGATCATCAACAGGGTGAACGCCCAATCATCATGTCGGCGCACAAAGACGGACATCCAGAACAGGTGGTATGACGTGCGCAGGAGGGTACGGGACCTGCTGAAGATAGACTACATCAACAGCCAACATACCGGCAGTGGCCCTCCTGCCAAGCCAATATACCTCAGGCCCTGGGAGGAGAAGGTGCGGGCCATCCTTCCGCCAGTGAGCGTATATGGACTAGAGAACATCCCAGAGCCTGGTGAGTACACAACAAATGTACACAATAAACTGCCACAAAACACACACATCACTGTCAAGGGGAGAGTCAAACCATGCACACATAGCAATTACACAGCAACTAGAACAGAATCATCCCAAAATGTGTATGTCAGTCAGATAAACACAACACATGCCATCAAAAAAGTCACATCCAACTGTGCCAACACATGTACAACCACAACTACAGCTAGGCAGTGGCACAAATAGAACTAACACACACATCCACACATGTAGCCACCACAACAACACCAACACACAGTGAAGACCACTCAAAGGAAGGAATTCTGTGTATGCTGGCCAAGTCAGTGTAGCCAATAGCATCATGGGAGTCGCAGTCACACATATTGCCCCCCCACAACTGTCCCATCAACACCACCCTGAACCATGCTCACATCACAGGGAGTGGAGAAGGACTCACAAGATGGCTGACACTGGCTACTGCTGTGGGGAGCACAAGGCCCTGCTGCCAACTGTGCACCAACAAACAGCAGGACACCACTGACTGACATCCTGAGAGACAACTTACACTCCCTGCAATGCAAGCACGTTCCATGGTGGGATATCTGGCTGGCTGGGTGGGAAGGGGGACTTGCAGCACTGACTATAGTCACCAGCACCTCCCCTCACCCCCCCAACACAAACTCCACAGTACCCACCTGGTAGAATGCAATGCCCTCCATCCTAACACAAGATCCCACAAAGCACCACCACCCTGGGTTATGTTGTGTGAAGCACAGGGACACTCTTGGGACTCTTAGCCAAACAACTGCCAGGACAACACTCCCAGCCATCCTGTCAGCACAGCCAGCCCACCCCACAGGGAAGCAGAGTCAAAAGGAAGGAAGCATGGGCATGCTGGGAAGGGGGTGGAGGCAATAGCATGATGGGAGTCGTAGTCACAGACATTGCTCAGCCTCACAACTGGCCCATCAACACCACCCTGAACCATGCTCACATCACAGGGAGTGGAGAAGGACTCACAAGATGGCTGACACTGGCTACTGCTGTGGGGAGCACAAGGCCCTGCTGCCAACTGTGCACCAACAAACAGCAGGACACCACTGACTGACATCCTGAGAGACAACTTACACTCCCTGCAATGCAAGCACGTTCCATGGTGGGATATCTGGCTGGCTGGGTGGGAAGGGGGACTTGCAGCACTGACCATAGTCACCAGCACCTCCCCTCACCCCCCCAACACAAACTCCACAGTACCCACCTGGTAGAATGCAATGCCCTCCATCCTAACACAAGATCCCACAAAGCACCACCACCCTGGCTTATGTTGTGTGAAGCACAGGGACACTCTTGGGACTCTTAGCCAAACAACTGCCAGGACAACACTCCCAGCCATCCTGTCAGCACAGCCAGCCCACCCCACAGGGAAGCAGAGTCAAAAGGAAGGAAGCATGGGCATGCTGGGAAGGGGGTGGAGGCAATAGCATGATGGGAGTCGTAGTCACAGACATTGCTCAGCCTCACAACTGGCCCATCAACACCACCCTGAACCATGCTCACATCACAGGGAGTGGAGAAGGACTCACAAGATGGCTGACACTGGCTACTGCTGTGGGGAGCACAAGGCCCTGCTGCCAACTGTGCACCAACAAACAGCAGGACACCACTGACTGACATCCTGAGAGACAACTTACACTCCCTGCAATGCAAGCACGTTCCATGGTGGGATATCTGGCTGGCTGGGTGGGAAGGGGGACTTGCAGCACTGACCATAGTCACCAGCACCTCCCCTCACACCCCCCCAACACAAACTCCACAGTACCCACCTGGTAGAATGCAATGCCCTCCATCCTAACACAAGATCCCACAAAGCACCACCACCCTGGCTTATGTTGTGTGAAGCACAGGGACACTCTTGGGACTCTTAGCCAAACAACTGCCAGGACAACACTCCCAGCCATCCTGTCAGCACAGCCAGCCCACCCCACAGGGAAGCAGAGTCAAAAGGAAGGAAGCATGGGCATGCTGGGAAGGGGGTGGAGGCAATAGCATGATGGGAGTCGTAGTCACAGACATTGCTCATCCTCACAACTGTCCCATCAACACCACCCTGAACCATGCTCACATCACAGGGAGTGGAGAAGGACTCACAAGATGGCTGACACTGGCTACTGCTGTGGGGAGCACAAGGCCCTGCTGCCAACTGTGCACCAACAAACAGCAGGACACCACTGACTGACATCCTGAGAGACAACTTACACTCCCTGCAATGCAAGCACGTTCCATGGTGGGATATCTGGCTGGCTGGGTGGGAAGGGGGACTTGCAGCACTGACCATAGTCACCAGCACCTCCCCTCACCCCCCCCAACACAAACTCCACAGTACCCACCTGGTAGAATGCAATGCCCTCCATCCTAACACAAGATCCCACAAAGCACCACCACCCTGGCTTATGTTGTGTGAAGCACAGGGACACTCTTGGGACTCTTAGCCAAACAACTGCCAGGACAACACTCCCAGCCATCCTGTCAGCACAGCCAGCCCACCCCACAGGGAAGCAGAGTCAAAAGGAAGGAAGCATGGGCATGCTGGGAAGGGGGTGGAGGCAATAGCATGATGGGAGTCGTAGTCACAGACATTGCTCAGCCTCACAACTGGCCCATCAACACCACCCTGAACCATGCTCACATCACAGGGAGTGGAGAAGGACTCACAAGATGGCTGACACTGGCTACTGCTGTGGGGAGCACAAGGCCCTGCTGCCAACTGTGCACCAACAAACAGCAGGACACCACTGACTGACATCCTGAGAGACAACTTACACTCCCTGCAATGCAAGCACGTTCCATGGTGGGATATCTGGCTGGCTGGGTGGGAAGGGGGACTTGCAGCACTGACTATAGTCACCAGCACCTCCCCTCACCCCCCCCAACACAAACTCCACAGTACCCACCTGGTAGAATGCAATGCCCTCCATCCTAACACAAGATCCCACAAAGCACCACCACCCTGGCTTATGTTGTGTGAAGCACAGGGACACTCTTGGGACTCTTAGCCAAACAACTGCCAGGACAACACTCCCAGCCATCCTGTCAGCACAGCCAGCCCACCCCACAGGGAAGCAGAGTCAAAAGGAAGGAAGCATGGGCATGCTGGGAAGGGGGTGGAGGCAATAGCATGATGGGAGTCGTAGTCACAGACATTGCTCAGCCTCACAACTGGCCCATCAACACCACCCTGAACCATGCTCACATCACAGGGAGTGGAGAAGGACTCACAAGATGGCTGACACTGGCTACTGCTGTGGGGAGCACAAGGCCCTGCTGCCAACTGTGCACCAACAAACAGCAGGACACCACTGACTGACATCCTGAGAGACAACTTACACTCCCTGCAATGCAAGCACGTTCCATGGTGGGATATCTGGCTGGCTGGGTGGGAAGGGGGACTTGCAGCACTGACCATAGTCACCAGCACCTCCCCTCCCCCCCCCAACACAAACTCCACAGTACCCACCTGGTAGAATGCAATGCCCTCCATCCTAACACAAGATCCCACAAAGCACCACCACCCTGGCTTATGTTGTGTGAAGCACAGGGACACTCTTGGGACTCTTAGCCAAACAACTGCCAGGACAACACTCCCAGCCATCCTGTCAGCACAGCCAGCCCACCCCACAGGGAAGCAGAGTCAAAAGGAAGGAAGCATGGGCATGCTGGGAAGGGGGTGGAGGCAATAGCATGATGGGAGTCGTAGTCACAGACATTGCTCAGCCTCACAACTGGCCCATCAACACCACCCTGAACCATGCTCACATCACAGGGAGTGGAGAAGGACTCACAAGATGGCTGACACTGGCTACTGCTGTGGGGAGCACAAGGCCCTGCTGCCAACTGTGCACCAACAAACAGCAGGACACCACTGACTGACATCCTGAGAGACAACTTACACTCCCTGCAATGCAAGCACGTTCCATGGTGGGATAACTGACTGGGTGGGTGGGTGGGTGGGAAGGAGGTCTGGCTGTCAACCAAACACAATCAATGCAGACCATGTTCACACCCCAGAGAATACATAGAAATGCCCAAATAATGCAGGACAATGTGCCACACCAATATCAACCCCTGACTGTGACGACTTAGGACAATACAATGTACAGGCCCGCACCCCGAGGCACAGTCACAACTGTCAGGTGTGTCAACCACTGATGCCTGCAGAAACATGACATACATTGTTTGTGTCTCCCAAAAACAGGTGATGATAGGGACACAGCAGCAGACGCTGAGGAGTCCCAGTCCCAGGCTCAAGAGGATGCCGAGCTCACTGGCGTCGTACAGCCTCTGTCCTCCTCGGACGATGAAGAACAACCTGGCACATCCGGTGCAAGTCAACATGCTGCACCAGCAGGACCACCAGCTGCAGCACCAGCAGGTCCACCAGCTGCACCCCCTGCACCCACCCCTCCAACGACTGTCACCACGAATACCATCCCTGCCGACATGGACAGAATAAGGAACAACACCAGCGCAGTGACCCTGGACCAACCTGGGGCCATGGACACCACCACCACCACCAACCCCCAAGGTGGACCAGGGTTATCTGTGCGTGCAACTGCACACACTGCACATGTCAGCAGGGGTGGTGGGAGGGGTGGGAGACAGAGGTCGCTGCTTGCAGACGTTGCTGGTGTGCATGAAGACCCACAACTGGTACGCATAGCTGATGCGTACCAGTCCAGCACCGGAGAGCTCAGCCAGGTAGTGGGGCTCCTCAGAGACATCAAACAGCAGCAGGCTGCCCATCATGCCCGCTTGGACTCCCACATGTCCCAAGTGGAGTCACACATGTCACGTGTGGACTCCCACATGTCACGTGTGGACTCCCACATGACCCGCGTGGAGTCCAAGTGGGATGTACTACATGAGATGACGGCGGTGCACAGGGACATTTTACAATGCCTCCGCCAGATGAACAGCAACCAGTCCACACCTCCCTGTGTGCCAACAACATCTGGCACCGAACAAACTGCAACTGCCACAGGGAGGGAGGAGGACTCTGGCGGAGAGTCCCCTGCACCGCAGCAGCCTGCACTTGAGGGCCCCCCCAAGAAGAGGGGTCGTCCGAGGAGGGGAAAGTGAGAGGCTGATGGCCAAGCGCAACTCCCAGGAAGCCTGAACCTGTTCTGGATTTTCGCCTTTGTGCACAGACTGTTCACCCTGTTGATGGCAACACTACTCCCACACATTGCATGGGGAGTACAAGTTGGAACAATGTGTCAGACAACTGTGGCCCCGATACTGGGGATCCTGTCTACCTGGACTTTCTATTCATCTAGGAACTTGGGATTGCAAGATTCATGTACAGCACAATCCATCCTATGCACTATTATCACAATAAACACACTAATACACCATACTTGCCTCTGTCGTGATTCCAACGTGGGTGCTGTTATGGGGATGATGAACTGCAAAATTACACAGTGTATGCGAACTGCAACAGCAAGGACAACACAGGCATGTGAGTACAGGCAACGTGACACATATGAGGGAGACACACCACCAGGGCTACACAACACATACACACCTAGGCCATCTGACTCATTGCCTACACTGATGTTGCCAGGGAAGACGGTGCAATGCACAGACACCACACCCATTCCCAGTTGTAGTCAAGTAGCCCACAGGTGCAGTAAGCAAATGGCAGTCAAATGTGTGACCACAGACAACGCACATCACTAAGTGAAGCACAGGTTTATTACACAGTAGCAACATGCCGTAACCACTACAGATGCAAGGTAACCCCACCTGGTAGCGGGCACACAGTCAACAACTGTAGACAGAAGGAAGTCCATGGGTGTGGCGCACATCACCTGTAGGGACACAACAGCTACCAGCCTGGATGTGCAATCACGTCGTCGGTGGACACAGTTGACCAAACGAATCTGAAAGTACCCTGTGAAGGACAGAAATGACACACAGTCAAAAGCAATGCAGTACAGGACAGAACAGCAAAACTCATGCACAATACATGTTACAAGATACCCACCCAGAACCAAATTAGCATGTCAACACTGTTGGGGAGTACAGCCCACCTGTCACCACACATCGCAACACACATCCTGTCAAGTAGCCCATGGACACACTCCAACAGCACCAGAGCACCACCCACACATCATGCCAACTCACATCATTCACATGACACCTCAGGATACTCACATTCAGCTAAAGAAGTTGGTGATGAGCTGTGTGCGGACATCACCATCACCATCATCATCATCATCGTCACTGGCATCGTGGTCCAGGCCAGGATCCTCCACAGGTGGCGGATGTTGGTCATCGTCATCCTGGATGAGAGGCAACTCCTTCCGCACTGCCAGGTTGTGGAGCATGCAGCAGACGATGATAATCTTGCACACTTTCGCAGGGGCATATGGGAGGGACCCTCCGGTCTTGTCCAGGCAGCGGAAGCGGCTCTTCAGGAGACCAAAGGTCCGCTCAATCACTCTCCTGGTCCGACCATGTGCCTCATTGTAGCGCATCTGGGCAGGTGTCACAGGGTTCCTGAGGGGTGTCAGCAACCACGGCATGTTGGGGTATCCCGAGTCACCTACGGACAGACAAGTGCACATCAGCTGACTTGGAAAAGTGGGCGGAATACTACAGATCAGATCACACACAATGGCACAAAGTCAGTACACACCGACAAGCCAGGCACGCTGGTTCTGCATCTGTGCCATCAACCTGGGGATGCGACTACTCCTCATCACAAAGGCATCGTGTGCTGAACCAGGGAAACGGGCACACACGTGTGTGATGGTCATGTCTGCAAGACACACCACCAGTGCATTGACCGAGTGGTAGTGCTTGCGGTTCCTGTAGGCCTGCTCCTGGGCCTGTGGTGGTACCAAAGCCACATGTGTCCCATCAATGGAGCCAATGACATGCGGCATCCTCCCCAGGGCATAAAAGTCACTCTTCACGTCAGTGAGTCGTCGCAGTCTAGGGAAATAGATGTACCGGTTCAGGAAGAGCAACATTGCCGCCAAGAAATCGCGGAGCACACGGCTGAACATGGTCTGTGACATCCCACCAGCAGACGCCACAGTATGTTGGAAGGTACCGGTGGCAAAGAAGTGTAGGGCTGCCATCACCTTCACCTTGGGGGTCAGCGCTGTAGGATACGGCCGGCCAGGCTGCAAATGTGGGGACAACTGCACTGCAAAATCCTCAATCAGCTGCCTGGTGAAGCGGTACCGTCGGATGCTGTCCCGTTCCACCATCGTTGCCAGGTCTGGGAATGGCCGATGGACAGCAGGAGCCCTGCAGTGCAGAGGAGAAGTAAGCAAGATCGTCAGTCACCCCACATATGCGGCATTGAACACACTCAAGATCCCAACATACATCATCATGAGGCACAACTACATGAAGTGTGCAGTACCGGAACGACATGTATGGTACATACATGGCCAACATCTGTCAACACGGTCCTACAGGTGGCATCAATTTGTCCCAGGTTGGCCCATTGGATATCATGATGCTGTGTCACAGTCACCCCCCAGTGACATGTGAGGACAGATGTGCCCCAGGCACCACAGCTCAACGACAGGCACATTCCCAGGGACCCTGTAATGCCACATGGACACTGGCATCACCTGGAGTATCATGTGTACACCACAACAAAACAAACATGACCCCCACAGGTAGTGGCCACACTTGCCATGGCAGGAGAGCCATGGACGTCTGTGACACACACGCACAACATCAGAGTCCATGCACACACAACGTGGATGTGGAGACTGTCTCCCATTGTGCACATGAAATCAGAGACATTGTAAACACTACATGCACAAAGACTGTGGAGGGCCATCACTATTGTGCCACTGGGACACCCTGGCTCAAACATACCGTCCCACATGGGACTCACGGGGTATGTGACATGACATACACAAACACCACTGTGAAATGTGACCATGGCACATGCACAGATATGAACAGTTGCACATCACAGTGGTCACGTACACGTAACACCCAGGATCCTGTCCCCATGAACACGTGCACAGCCTGGGGGTGGCTGCCCACAGGTGACACCCACAGGACAACATGTACACCAACATACACACAATAGGAAATGCAGCCTTACATGCCTTATGATAAGGTTTGGACAGGCTGTCGTGATGTAGGTGTGCCCCTCACTCCCTGGGAGCTATCTGTGGCTGGCATATGTCCATCTGAGACAGGCATGCTGACATATGCCAGTCACATGTACAGTGATGCGTTGTACTGCAATGGACCGATCGGTGCCTCCGGCCGGCCCATTGCATTCAATGTGTGCGGGTACGCGTTGTACCCCTGTGCGCGTTGAACAGCAATGGACCGATCGGTGCCTCCGGCCGGCCGATTGCATTCAATGTGTGCGGGTACGCGTTGTACCCCTGTGCGCGTTGTACTGCAATGGACCGATCGGTGCCTCCGGCCGGCCCATTGCATTCAATGTGTGCGGGTACGCGTTGTACCCCTGTGCGCGTTGAACAGCAATGGACCGATCGGTGCCTCCGGCCGGCCCATTGCATTCAATGTGTGCGGGTACGCGTTGTACCCCTGTGCGCGTTGAACAGCAATGGACCGATCGGTGCCTCCGGCCGGCCCATTGCATTCAATGTGTCGGGTACGCGTTGTACCCCTGTGCGCGTTGTACTGCAATGGACCGATCGGTGCCTCCGGCCGGCCCATTGCATTCAATGTGTGCGGGTACGCGTTGTACCCCTGTGCGCGTTGAACAGCAATGGACCGATCGGTGCCTCCGGCCGGCCCATTGCATTCAATGTGTGCGGGTACGCGTTGTACCCCTGTGCGCGTTGTACTGCAATGGACCGATCGGTGCCTCCGGCCGGCCCATTGCTTTCAATGTGTGCGGGTACGCGTTGTACCCCTGTGCGCGTTGAACAGCAATGGACCGATCGGTGCCTCCGGCCGGCCCATTGCATTCAATGTGTGCGGGTACGCGTTGTACCCCTGTGCGCGTTGAACTGCAATGGACCGATCGGTGCCTCCGGCCGGCCCATTGCATTCAATGTGTGCGGGTACGCGTTGTACCCCTGTGCGCGTTGAACAGCAATGGACCGATCGGTGCCTCCGGCCGGCCCATTGCATTCAATGTGTGCGGGTACGCGTTGTACCCCTGTGCGCGTTGTACTGCAATGGACCGATCGGTGCCTCCGGCCGGCCCATTGCTTTCAATGTGTGCGGGTACGCGTTGTACCCCTGTGCGCGTTGAACAGCAATGGACCGATCGGTGCCTCCGGCCGGCCCATTGCATTCAATGTGTGCGGGTACGCGTTGTACCCCTGTGCGCGTTGTACTGCAATGGACCGATCGGTGCCTCCGGCCGGCCCATTGCTTTCAATGTGTGCGGGTACGCGTTGTACCCCTGTGCGCGTTGTACCTCAATGGACCGATCGGTGCGCACCCATTGACAATGGGCTTGCCTGGCAACGGACGCGTTTTCGAATATTCGAACGAGTCGGTTGCTGGAAAATCAGTTGGTCACCCACAACAATGTTGCAAAATCATGTATGTCATGAAGTTGAAGATTTGAAGGATGCTGTGGGCGTGTTTTGGTGCTGCTATTCCATGGATTGGCCATATTCAGAAGATGCAAACGACTTGGACCTATCACTTTGGACACAAGGGACAGTATCTGCCTCTCCAGCACATATATATTGCTGCATGTTCCCCTGAGAGCCCACTTGCCTGCACTACATGCTCCAGGACGACATCTGCCACTGCACTGCTGCTGTCTCTGCCCCTCTGGACCCTGCAATGGCACGTACTGTGGAGAGAGCCCCAGCCTTCAGCCTTGAAGAGAACCAGGCCCTGCTGGACAGCCTACTTCCACAGTACAGCAAGCTGTATGGGACACCAGGGGAGCAGGTGAGTGTTCTGTGCACTGCCTTTCTGAATGTGCATTTTGTCTGACTAGCAAGGCTGAGAGTCAGCACACCACTGGCTAGCAGGCTCACTGAGTAGTTGTCACCCCCCATAGTGTGTAGTGACTTGACTGGACAGGTATGGTGCAGTGACAGTGCTTCTGAACAGGGTTTTACTCCCCATGCTATGATACCATGTAGTGACTTCTGGAAAACTGTCCATGGGCAGCCGTGCACTGCCTGGGTACACCATGTGCCCCTGTGATTGCGACATGTATATGCAACTGTGTCATGCACGGATATGTTGCATGTGTAGTAATGTCCTTATCACTTTGTCATCCTGACAGGCTTCTGCCCATCGGAAGCATGAGATCTGGAAGGACATCGTCCGGGCTGTCCGGTCCGTGGGGGTCTACAAGCGCCGGATCCGCAACTGCCAAAAGAGGTGGCAGGACCTTCGGGGCTGGACCCGGAGGATTGCACGGGTCCAGCTGAAGCTGTCGCCTCCTCGCAGGAGGGGCGGAACACGGACCCTGACCCCCCACATGCTCAGGATCCTGGCGGTGGTCTTTCCAGACCTGGATGGGCAGCTGAAGGCCAGAGAGCAGCAAGGAGGGGGTGAGTCAAAGACTGCACTGTGTACTCTGTCTAACATGTTATGTGCCCTCCTCGGGCCAGGTTGAACTGCCACAGTACAGCAGTCATGTTGTCCAGGAGCCATGTCCCTCTATTGTGCACTGCCCACTCCTCATCTGATACCCAGGTGTGGCCCTTACATGCAGGGAATTCTGTCACTTAGGACTGTGTCCTTGCAGTTTGCTTGACTCAAGGTGGGAGACAGCATCTGTTTCCCTGACTCTGTGGTGGGCATCATGGGTGGGTCCATTGCTTACACAATGCCTGTATTCTGACATGTATTCAGCGTGTTACTTTGATCTGTGGTCCAATTGCTGAGCTGATCCACCACATGTGGCTGGGGTACCTGGCACACACCCATGCTGCGGGTGGGAACAATGTTTGGGCCCCAGGAGTATGTATATGACGTGTGTCACACATACTTAGCCAGCTGCCTACAGTCCAGGGCTCATCCCTCATTCATGTGGGGCTGGACAGTCATGCCTACTCCAGGCCATACAATACACTCTGTACTCCCACTCCCGTGTATCAGAGGACACATTGTGCACAGTGATTTGCCCCTCAGGTGTCTGCCTCTGTGTCAGTGTGCTGTGGATTAGTCGCCAGGACTGCTGTGGTGTTTCTTGGTAGGGGCTCAGCATGCCACTGGAGATGTGACCATAGGAGACGATACTTGTGTGACACATAGGTGTCTGATCAGCTGCCCATGCAGACTGGGGCATGTAAATGTGAAGTTCAGGCAGCTGTTCCCCATGCACAGCAGAGTGTGAGGGGCTCAGGTTCAGAGGGTAGTGTCACAGGTCTCCCATATGTCCAATAGGTATGACCTGGACAGATGAGGGTTAAGAGGATGTGTTGTGGGGGGATGTACATGTGCACTTGTGCAGCTCCAGGACTTGCATTCCCCATGACCTACTATTGTGACACAGTGCAGAGTGTTGTTGTCTGGCTGCAAAGTCATACATCACTGAGACAGTGATGTATGACTTTGCAGTCATGCCTCCGCCATGGCATGTGTCTACTGATTGGTGATCCTGCAGGGGAGTGACATGTGCTACATGCACACCATAGTGGCGCTGGCTATCAGGACATGGGTGCATCATGGTGTCTGTCGCTGGTATGCATCACATGCATTTCCTATTTGACTCTGGGCATCCCTTACATCCGTAAACCTGTACTGACTCAGTGGCAAGAGCTGTGATGTGTCCACACCGTGTCCTCTGCACTGTCCAACTACTGTGTACTTGGTGCATGTGTCAACACTGGGGTGTTGCAATCCAACAGACACCAGACAGATGGGTGCAAGGCCATGTGGGATGTGAGTGCCATGCTTGGCATCAGACTGACAATTGACTTCTCCTGTTCAATTAGTGCACTTTTAGCAATGTACAACTAATGATGCCAGGGCTTGCTCTGTGATGTGCTGTGCTCACAGTGGTGTGTGCGTTATGTGCAGGTGACTGATGTCTGTCTGTTTCCCCATTGTTTGCAGATACATCCACGGCCACGGAAGGGGACAGCTCCACGGACCAGGAGGAGCCGGAGAGCCAGACTGGATCAGCAGCCGAGGAGTGGTCGGAGGGACCCAGTGGCACGGAGGGCGAGGGAGCCACACCGAGGAGTCCTCAGCAGCATCCACCTCAGCTGAGGACCAGAGCAACTCGGAGGATGACTCCCTTGTGGAGGCGGGTGTCAGCAGCCACCACACCCCAGCTAGTGTTGCTGTCCCCGCCACCACCAGCACCACCACCGCCCTCCCATCGGCTCCCATTCCCCAGGTCCGTGGAGGCTCCCATGTCCGGGAGCGTGTCTCCTTTGGGCCAGGCACCGCACCCCCTGCCCCTGTGTCCCCTGCTGCCCTGAGTGAGGAGTCTGTGTACCTCCTTCGCCAGCTCCATGTAGGGCAGACAGCCATGCTGAGTGTCCTCCATGCGCACACCGCGCTGTTGACTCAGCTGGTGTCGTTCATGGAGGAGCATCTCATCGGGCATGTCTGACCTACAGAGGGGCAATAGGTCCATGGACTCCTCCCTGACGGCAGCAGTGTCCCTCCTCAAACGGTCCCTCACCCCTCCTGCCTCTGCTCCATCCACACTCCCCAGCACCTTACCCATCCCAGGCACACACACACTGGCACACACCAGCACACACACATCCAGCACACTGACACACACGCCAATGACAAAACGCACACGCACGCACATTCAGGGGACTGAAGCCAGACTCACAGGGGATGGGGCCCTGGAACACACACACGCATCCACATGCACTGCGCAGTCCTCAGTTCCCTCTCCCTCCAAAGCACCCTCCCTTGCCTCACCTGCAACCCCAAAGTCACAGCAGCTCTTCCTCTGTGACCTCGGCCTCTTCCCCACCGATGAAGCTGCTCCAGCATCCCGGGGGAAGAGGAAGCCCACCCACACGGAGCAGAGTGCCCCTCGCCCCCGGACACCCTCCCCCAGGCGCAGACGGACTGAGGCCCCCACCCGCAAGTCCCCCGGAGTGCTAAGAGCAAGACCCCGCCACCGCCCTGCAGCTCAGGCACAAGGTCTCCGTCCTCCATCCCTCAGGCCCCCACTGCACAGGTGCCCCCACCACACCCTGCCCCAGGTTCCCCCACCCACAGATATACCATCCCCAAGATGCTCCGGCCTTCTCCCCTGCCACTTGCTCTCCCAGCACCACACCCCCGCTGCGCTTGTCTGTGCCACTGATGTGGTGAGGGTGTCCCCCCCTCTGTCCAACCCACCTTGCCTGTTCCCCATTCTCCTCCCCTGGAGGTAGGCACTGCAGTGGAGTCCACTACCGCCCTGTCTGACTTGGGCACTGCAGTGGCGGACCTGTCCACCCCATCTGCAGGGTCCACTGCAGTTGTGCCGGCACCCACGACATCTGTGTCATGCCACCCAGTTGTGCCGGCACACACCATGTCAGACACCTCCACTGCAGTTGTCAGTGGCTCTCCAGCACCCACCACCCCTTCCCTGACTCCCCTGGTGAGCCCTGATCCTGTCCCTGCGGTGCCTGGCCTGCCCCCCGGTTGCCCCTCCTAGTGGATTGTCCCTGGTATTGTGCAGGCATGCGTAGGGTGACATCTGCCAGTGTCACCCTGTTTGAACTTTGACAATGGACTGGCCATTGGCCTTTGCTCTTTTTCAGGACTTCGTTTGGCCTCAACACATATGCTGAATAAAGCAACTTTCTTTTCTCTAGTGCTCATGCTTCAGATGTACATGTTGTTGGTGCAGCTAACCATGCCCTTGCTGCAGTGATGGTGATATCTGGTCTCATGATTATGAAGTGTTACTGTGCAGGAACCCATGTGGTCCAGGGGGAATGTGTCCTATCATGTGGTGTATCCATGTCATCAATAGCAGCATCTGAGGGTGTCATGTGTTCAGTATTTGGCAATGGGTTTCCTACTTACATTGGCAATTTCATATCTGTGGCTTCCACCCCTGCACATCTGTTGTGCCTGCCATCGTTGCATTTGTCTACTTCCCTGACCGTGTTGCCATCTCCAGTGGACATGCAGGTTTGGGCATCAATGGGGAGGGACTCATCCGTGTAGTCAGTGCAACATTGCCATACAAGTGTGTTGGATCTGTGCTGATGATTCCGTTGGCACATCCATGACCAGGCTGATGTGATGGGAGCCCTCATTTGGTGCTAATTGTTGATTGTGTGACCAAGTGCTCAGCTGACATGATGGGGCCCTACTGAGGCAACATATGGCACAGCTTTCCTCACACAGGAGTGGAGTCCCCTCATGGCAGTGTGTACACGTGTGACATTGCCTGCGCCCAAGGTGTGTGTTGTATGTGCATGTCTGTGTGTTCACTTCCATTCATCTGCGCATGCTGTGATCCCTAGTGTTGTACCTGTTTGTGATGCTTGCTGACTTGAGCTATGTTCCCCCAAAGTCTTCTCCCTGTGTTCTCTGTGATGTGGGTGCATGGCACATTACTGGTCATCAGGGTGTCACCCATAGGTGTGTTTGCTGTCAGGGCAGAGTTTGTGTGCTGACGCAGATGGGTCACAGTCAGGTTTCCCTTTGGCACTTGTTGTTTGCCCCTGTCATGTGATTTCCAGTTTGTGTTATCTTTCAGTGATTGTGACACGTTGTGTGTGTGACTGCTGGCACTCCTTAGGGTCCGGGCTGCAATGTTGGTTGTTGTCTATGTGTGTTCTTTGTGGGTGACCTTGGCTTCTTCATTGGTGTGTGACTGTGGCTGGGATCCCATTGGTCGGTGTGGTATTGCCGTCATGTCCATGTACAGCGTAGTGTGCAGTGTGTCAGACATTCAGGAGTCTTGTTGAGTGTCCATGTGTGATGTGTTTCTACACCTTGGTTCCCACCCACCACCCTGGAATAGTAATGGGTGCATGTGCAATGTCACCAGTGCATGTGTACTTCACTGCTGCACATTGTTGGAGGTCGAGGGTGTGGTCTTGAGTGTGTGCAGATGAGAGTTGTTGCCCGGCTAGTCCCCTGCCTCCATGTTGGCCTTGGCTTACTGGCCATGCTGATTGATTTGTGCTTGTGTAGGTGTGATGGTAGTTAGTTG